>JASCZI010030452.1:31146-61759 GCA_036250425.1 Stylosanthes scabra | reverse complement strand
TAAGCACAATATTCGGAGTTAGGAACTTCGAATAAAAGCAACGTGTTCCCATTTGTACCTTCAATTAATTGAATTAAAAACTACAAATTCCATAATTTATAAGATAGTACTTTATATTTAGATTTTTGAATATTTAGTTGTCTGAATCAAATTTAATAATTTTAATTTTTTTAGTTGTTGAATTATTAGTTTTTTTTCTTCATTTGTCCTTGTGTACTTATTTTGCGAAATGTGCAGTCATGTGCATGCATGCATGATAGGACCAAATTTTAGAAGATTATTGGAAAGGCATAATTCTTAAATCTTATCAGAATCTCAAATAGTAATAATAATTAATACTTAGATATATTTGTTAATTACAAAAATAATGTCTGCTCCACCTAAAATTACAATCATAACTATTTGATTATTGCAGTTATTTTTTATATATTATATTTGATTATGAGGTTATTGAGTTATACTTTTATATTATTAATATTTAGATATATATTAATCTAAAATTTATATTAAAAAATGACAAGTGATAAATATAAAGAAATTGAAGAATTAATTAAAGAGAACATTGTCATTATTTAATTTCCATGTGCTGCAAATAGGGTATCGTCTTATATGCTGCCACCTCATCATAATATAAAAATAGTTAGAGATGAAGAGCGGCAGCGAATGGCTTAGCAAGTTGGCCTTCTAATAATTAATCATTGCATTTTTTATTCTGATTGCTCATTATATTATTGCATGTGTGCATATATATAGGGATCTTTAACTATTATTATTATTATTATTATTATTATTATTATTATATACCTGTTAAACTGGTAATAATTTTGTATGCAAGTACATAACTTAAGTCTTAAAATGATTATAGAATAAAAACCCTAAGTAATATTAATACCCAAAGAATTGGTTACAGATAGTCATGGCAGTAATTAGTAATTTTATATAAGTCTTTTGTAATGGATGTGTAATTTATCTAACTAAACTTTGTTTTTAAAATTAACCCCAAAAAATAATTAAGATAATATTATATCACACTTTTGATAAACTAAATCATCCAAGTAAACTTGTCATATCTTTAATTGTAAATTATGTTTTTTTTTTTTTAACGGTATCTCTCCATTCAATAATTTAAAGATTAGTTTGTTATAAATCTGAATATTATTTAAGAGTTCGTTGTAGCAAACAAATTATTACTACATACACAGTACAAAATTTAAAGTCCAACATTTACTTAGCACAAAATGGAATTGAAGATACATGTTCTGTGACTTCTGATCAATCTAATAGTAGTGTTTGCTTATGCTTTTATATCTATGGCTTTGATTAAGGGGAAAAAATGATGATGGGGTTCAAAATCATACCAATATCACACAAATCACATTATGAAGTCATGATATATAATAAAATGTACAAAATTATTTCTAATAAATATTTAAGGAGTAAGAAGATTAAGGAGTGACACTCTATATCTAATTAAGCATCTAAAGAGGCAACTTAATCCTGCCTCTAACTCTCTAACACACCCATCTACTCCCTCTAATCTTCTCTTAACTATTTCTAAATAATCATCCTTAAAACCCTTGGTTTTCTTAACTATTGTGCTTAGAAACACATCATGAATTTCATCATTATTATTGATGACCCTCTTGTTTCTAGAGAACAATAATAACCACTCACCAACATTGTTTTTCTTCTTCAACACTTGTGGACACATAAAAATTAGTACTCTTCTCAAGACCAAGATTGTTACAATGCTTAGTTCTCTTAGAACTTCAGAGACATTTGATAAATAATGTGTCTTATTAATATTATTATTATTATTATTAACAAACCCACTATTTTCAATTTTCTTCAATGCTTTAAGGATCTTAGAGATTTCCCTCTTTGCCCTTTTCTTGAAACACAAGTAAGCGCAAATCTGATTCTTGATGCTCGAATAATCCTGTCCTTTTCGGCGACGCATCGTGGATTGAAGATCTTGCGCGTGTTCTTTGACGAGTTGCAACAATTCTCTTGCCGATCCACAAACATCAAGAAAAACAAGTGACATATCGAGTAATTTATCTAAGTACTTTTCTTGATGATGATGATCATGGAGAAGAGCCTTTTGGGAGAGTGATGAAGAACCAATGATTTGTTCATTCACACAATTGTACAAATGCACAAGCCTTGTTAAATCTGCATTCATAACACCACTACTTGTGCTTGATGAATCCACTGATGATGATGATGAAGAAGATGCAAATTCGAAATTCTTGAGCTCGATTTCGATGTCATTGGATAAAGGGTGTAGTCTAGAGGGCAAGCTAATGGATCTAAAATGGGAGTGAACTTGATCTGAAGTTGCTATGTAATAAGAACACATTTTATGTTCCTATATATGTTGGTATGAAATTCTGAAATGATGAACAACTTAATTTGGTTTGAATGGACAATGTGTTATATATAAAAACCTTAGAAAAGGAGGAAACCAACACATGGGTGCTTCATATGCCAAGAACATTGATTATTGTATGTATATATCTTGAAAAAAAAATTAATTAGTACCTACCATGCATTCAGGCCAACAACTAACAATACCTAAATATTTTCTTCAGTTTCAAATCCATTAATCCATTATAGTTGACAACATAAATAGTTTATTTAACCGTATATATCTAATCAAATGTCTAAAATTTTTGTTATTATTTATATTTAATTTACATTGTTTTATGTTGTTCAAAAATTTGATTATTATGCATTATTGTGTGGAATGAGAGTTAATATTCAATTTTATCTTTAAAATTTGAGGTTAAATTTAAATTATAACCCATAAAATGTCAATTGACCTAATTTAAACCCCTAAATTCACGAATTGATCTCTATTAAGATGCTATTTAGCATGTTAATTAGTCTCAATTTGTGTTCTTCGCTCTCTAACATTCTCACGAATATGACAATATCATAAATTTAATTTGGAAATTTGAAATTCTGAACAACAGTGAGTTTAGCTTCTCTAAGATAAATAATTAATGAGTTCGATCTCAAGTTTTAAGAGGCAAATGAAATATTAACTTGAAATGACTTTTTATGGGAGCATGTTTTGAAACAAAAATTTATGTATTGTGTATTTAAATTAAATACTAATTATATATGGCTAAAAAACAATTTGTTTTGAGAGCATATATGAAAGTAAAGACATGTAATATGGGTTTGTTTCCTTGTCTCCCCAATCATTAGCACAGTGTGTACATTTTGATGAAATCCAAAAGAGCTGGCATTGCTTGATTCTCTTGTTTTTAATATCAAGTTTGTAAGGCAGTTCAATGTACATGAAAGAGAGGTGAATAAGTTAAAGGAAGAAAATGACAAAATGAGGCAGGATCTAGCATGGAATATATAGATTCAGAATCTAGGTTTTAATTTGGTGTATAGGGCTATATATAGGGATTATATTATATATATTCGGTCAAGCTCCGAACATTCATAGAATAATAATGTTAATGGCTTGGTTCCTCCATTAAGATTTAGGAGGTTAAGATTGAATCTCCCTTTATTACAGTGTATGAAATTATTTTTTTTTTTAAATTTAAAAATTAAAAAAGACACTAAATAATTATTTTTTAATAATTTTTTTATATAATAAAGTTTTTTAATCTTTTCATGAAATTTTGGTATAACTTTCTTTTAAAGGGTTTAACTATAATAAACTCTAGATATTTTTAGTCATAACTAAGATCGATCAGAACTTTATTTAATGATTTGTTACTAGTTAATGAGTTGCTACATGTCACCGCATAAAGCGTAATTTGAATTCTTAAATAAGTTCCTCAATGAATTTTTTTTTTTGGGTAAGACTACTACTCACTTTATAAGCAAACATTATATGCATTACTATAATGTCTTAATGTAGCTAGGTACATTGGATTATTCAATGGAAGGTTATTAAATAATTCTAATCATTTTTGCATTCCATGTGATGTTATTAGGCTTCCGTAAAAGAGGTACAATACAATATGCACTACACTCGTATAAGACATGATTTTTGTTGTCTCCAATGATTAGAGCATACATAACTAAAACAAATATTTAAGGATAATTTAATTAGTCAACTTCATTTGATTAATTTTAGACTTGTCTCTCTGCCACACTAGCTTCAATGATTCTCTATATAGCTTTGTGTGAAAATTAAATGGCATACATTACTTAGCTTCTTCTCAATTAC
The DNA here is from genome assembly GCA_036250425.1 of Stylosanthes scabra. Classification (NCBI taxonomy): domain Eukaryota; kingdom Viridiplantae; phylum Streptophyta; class Magnoliopsida; order Fabales; family Fabaceae; genus Stylosanthes; species Stylosanthes scabra. Next base: position 57,558 of record JASCZI010030452.1, on the reverse strand, counting down.
CATACCAACAAGGTGACAAAGTATGGAGAAATGAATACAAAAATAATGAAGAACCATTTTTGACATGTGATGTGTTTCATAGAGTCCTCATATCATGTCTTTTGATGTGTAAAAACATGGCAACTTAAAGCAAATTGAAATTGTGTTGTTAATGCCGGTGTATGGTGACTTGATTATTAATTATATGTGAGAATATTGTGTTGTTATGAGCTTTTCAACTTGTAATTCATTTCTAACAAAATTCAACTTGTATTTTGCGACGGTTTCCATCTGTTGGTTACCTTTTATTATTATAATTATAATTATTAGGGTAAAGTATTGTTTATGTACCTTAATGTTTATGAAAAATTTCAAAAATATCCTTAACGTTTAATTTGATTCGATTTTACCTTTAAAGTTTTCGATTAGTTTTAATTATACCCCTAATCATTCAACTCCTTGGGCACAAAAAATTTCGATTAGGAGTATAATTGAAACTAATTAAAAATGTTAGGGATAAATTAAATCAAATTAAACGTTAAATATATTTTTTAAATTTCTCACAAACATTAAAGACATAAATAATATTTTACCCTTATTATTATTATCATTAAGTAAAAATATGAACCTTAGCTTGTAATCAAGAGTAAGCTAAGAGGCGTTCATGCACTATATTATGGATGAGTACAATTTTCTTCGACATTTTCGTTAAGGAATTGTGACCACATATAGAGTATTTACAATAAAAACCAAAATAGTAATAATAGTAGTAGTAGTATAGTTAAACTTATATATGCTTATACAAATAAAAGTATACTTTTTTTTTCCCTAAAACTTGGAAGACAAATAATGAGGAACGAAAAGAAAGGATGGTCTATTATATATGTTTGTGGAACTTCATTAATTTGAAGTTATTTATTAATATATATATATATATATATAAAAGTATACACATTATAAATTATTTAATTATGTTACTATAACCATAAGGTTTATTTCTTCTTTAACAAGAAACTTGTTGATACAATGATATACTTAGGATCACCATAATAATCCTCCTATTACAACAATATATATTTCTTATAATTGTGGACACTCATATTTATCATTCGATAATTTTATTGACTTCATATGAAATAAGTACACGTGAGTTTCTATTATTTCTTATTGCAAATCAAAACATGAGCAAGCAATTTGCCTAAGCAAATGACCTTTGGTTGCCACAATCCAAGTTGTCTCCGGGGCTCACTCCCAATATCTGACAATACCTTCTATAGAAACCGATCCGATCTCCGACACGAGAATCCGACCCGTGTCCGCATTCAATTCCACCATTGATTATGTTAGTGATCACACCATAACCGGCGACACGGCTGGCCGAATTGTCAGCACTAGATGGTGTCCATCTTCCGGTGATAACATCGTGAGATGATGGCTTGTTTCCTTGTGGTGTCATCCAAAACCACAAGGCTGTTTTAAATGAGACGGTTGGATTTGTAGTTACAAGAGCAGGATTGTTCAAAAGATCAACTCCTATAGCTCTACCAGCTGGACCATAGTTGTAATTGCTGAAAGAAAATATCAACATTATGCAATCAATTCATGCTACTTTAAACATGTCAAACCCTAAAAGTTTTGAGAGCAATTGACAAAATACTCTATCCTCTAATTAATTTCTCTGAGTTAATATTCGAAAATGGTTCTTTAAATTCCACGGGCATCTCAACTTAGTCTTTGAAATTTCAATTGATTGAATTTAAGTATCCGATGCAAACTTCGGGGACTAAATTGAATTAATAAAACTTCAGGATCCAGTTTCAAGAGCCATGTAAGTAGCTTTATGTCCCAATTTAAGTATTAACTCTTAATTTCACTTTAGCTAGTGCAATAGCAATTATTGAAGTGTTTCATTCATTGTCTCACACTATAACATTTTAGGTTTTGGGCCACGGTTATTAGTGGTCACTTTTGGAAACCATGACCTAAAACTTCTATAGTCAGGGTTTTAAAACGTGACCTAAAAAAGTAACTTGCTCTTTGAAATTTCAGCTAACTCAATTTAAGTATTTCATGAAAACTTTGGGGACTAAATTGAATTAATAAAAATTCAAGAACCAGTTTCAAGCGTGCGTGTAACTTTATATCCCAATTTGAGTATTAACTCTTAATTTATCTTTAGCTAGTGCAATAGCAATTATTGAAGTGTTTCATTCATTCTCCAATTATAGTTAACTTAATTATATAGGAATTAATAATTTTTTTTTGTACAAAAGGAATTAATAATTTGAATTGGTGACTTACTAAGAGATTTGGATTGGTCCTCTGCCATAATATTTTTTACCAGGAGAACAAGGCCAGTCTTGAGAGGCAACACAATAATCTGCTGTGGCGCCAACTTCACTGAGAAAACAATAACCCCATGCATATGGCCCATCAGGTGCACTTGACCACCCTCCTATATATAAAAATCTCAAAACATTATATGTCTAAAAATATAATCTAATTTTAGTTATATTTAGATAAAATGATTTCTAAAAGTTCATATTTGAATTCTTTGGCTAAATACCTGTTGTTTCATGAGAAGTTTGACCCAAGAAAGCAGCAATCTCCCTCTTTCGGGTGGTGTCGTCACCAGTAGTGCCAAAACCACCGAAAGAGCGAGCCGCAGCAACGAAGGCGTCGTAAGAGTAGAATCCATTCCCTTGACACCTCGGATTATTCCGATATTTAAGCATTTCATCAAACATAGAAGAAGTAATTATGTTTGCAACATCGCCGCCGCTGCCACCACCACCGCTACGTGGTGCTGGTGTCGGAGTTGAAGGTGTTGAACCTTTGCATTGGCTTTGGCAATCAGCTAAACAATAAGGGTCTGTGGTACCACACCAACCCCATTGGCTACAACAGAAACCATTTGGGCATAATGCTCCATTTGATTGTGTACCACATTGTTCAGCTTTAGCACCATGAAAGAAAGCTAGTAATAATATTAATAGGCTTAGCATAAGATAAGGTAATTTGGTGTTCCCCATTATGTTATTTGAAGAGAAGCTTAATGTATTGTGACTTGTGAGTGATGCATGGTTTAGTACTATAGGATGAGGATATTTATAGATGAATTATGATGAAAGATTAGATATTTGTTGATTTTCAAAGTGGGCAGCTAAATAACACTACCATGTACTTTCATTGGTTGCCCAATTTCTACTAGTATGTTATTAAGGAGATCAATTTCCAAATACAAGGATAGTTGTAAAAGAAAAAAGAAAATAAAAAAGATGAAGAAGAAAGAGATCGACATTGATTATAACATATTTAAAATATTAGAAATAAAATTGAAATAAATTAAATATGGTGATTATTTTAAAAGATACTGAGGCACTATCTCACAAGTCAAGCTTCATCATGAAGATGGCCATTTTTCCAGGACGCATCCAATAAATCTCTCTTTAGTTGGTGCATTCTATTCCCCATAATGACATGTAGCATTAGGGGGTGTTTAAATTGAATTTGGCAAAAATCTCAATTTGATTAGCACATATCTAATATGCATATGCAAGTGGCCAACTAGGGTTTTTTTTTTTTAACCAACTGATCCCATTTAATTAAGTGTCAAGAGTTCAAATCTCATCTTGCGTATGCAACAATCTATTAGCCAAAAACAGACCTTTACATAGAGTCTAGATCCACGACAAATTAGTTATTGATCTGACAAACTGAAGAATACCATCGAAAATTAAAAAATAAAAACAATAGTTTTTCTGGGTCAAGCAATTCTGGAACGCTAGAAATATTAGGAAGTGTTAATGAAAGCTTAGTTTTTAGTGAATTAATATCCATCCAACAGTTGCATATATGATCTTAATACATTTGGAAACAGTATGTTCAAAAGCTGTGTATACTATGAAAAGAATTCCAAGTCCATTGTAGAAAGTTTGCTTCAATTTTATAAATATTGCTACATGGTAAGGTGCACACCAAAAAAAATTTGCACCCGTGTAAGAATTACAAAAATCAATTTACAGAAAACTTACATTATGGCAAAAAAATAAAGACTAGATCAAGTTGTCTATAAAAGCTTTAGATTGGATAGTCCTAAGAAGCTCCCTTAAATTAGCCAATATATGGCGTGGCCCCAAGCTCTTTGCACCAATGAAATTCAAAAGCTGTTCTAAATCCTACAATCGAAGAGTAAAATGGAACATATCATAAATTAAATCCATGAATTATGAACTGCTACAGAACAAAATTCAGAGGTATACCTTATTTAGCAAGAATACAGCATAAGCTGCTCTTGTTGTTTCTTGACCTTCTAAAAAAAGGGGGAATTCCACATGCTTGGTGTTTGTAGAAGTCGATGCATTTGATGTCGATTCAGACGATGTTGATGTTGGCTCTATTGAAGGAGCATTGTCAATAATATATGAATGAGAACCCCCTAACCGTAAAGGATAACGTAACGGAACTTGCAAGTACGAGGCTATAAGTGAAACAGCCTGCCAAGGAAAACTTCATTAAGTAACACAGAAACTTTGGCATATATAAGTTATGTCAAAATTTGAATTGAATATTTAGAAACTGATCATCTCACAATAGGAGCTACAAACTTACATGTGCAACATATCCTAGGGCAGTAGCAGACCTTTGAATTTCTTTTTTATCAGTGAAAAAGCTCATCTTCCTAAAAGATAGCATTGTCAAATGCAGGCCCTGAATTGTCAATGATCCTTGATTAACCGGTTTAAGTCCCGCAGGATTTCCTAGGTAAAAGTAAATAAAAAAAAGGGGGCAACTTTTAGCAACAATCCAGAAGACATATCACTTAGAATTGAAGTAATATTATCTAATACAATTCACTAGTCAAGATAACTGGATCATCAGCTATAACTGTTATAGTCACAAGCATTATAAAGCAGCCTAACCAACCCAAAACTTAATCAACACAGATGACAAAGTAAATGAGATTTTGACCTAAAGAGAGAATGAAGGATGAAAATGCTACAATGACAGCACCCTAAAGGGCCTTAAGATTTAGCCAGTCCTGAAGAGTTAAGACCTCCATACACAGGAAAAATGATATAGTCCACAAGCAATAATCCTATGATAACTGAATATCACTGTGATGAAAGGCACAATGAAAAAGGAAAGATAATCATCTACTACTAATTATGCAGATGCCATGATAATTTCTTTTATTTGCATAAAAGATAGATCTATAATTTAGATCAGTTAACATGAAGCAAAACCACCACAGAAGCATAAAAGGGGAAAAAAAAATAAGATGGTGATGCACAACTGATTGATGAAGCAGATAACGAGACACATACTATTCACCAAGTGCCACTTGGAAAACGACATATAGTGACTGCAAAATCCAACAGCTCTGTTTCATTCTTTACTTGAAACTAAGTTTCTACTTTTGTACAAGCTCAGTCATTTCATATTTTAAGGGTACCAGTCACAGAGAAAGACAAGTTGAGAAATCTATTACCTGATAGGCTATTTGAAGGATATGGTTCAAGCTCAACTTGCTCTTGTCCTGGTCCAACAGTGATCTTCACAGGATATAGCATTGAAATTTGAGATGTCATATGTTGTTGCCTCACTTTTAGCGTCTTCTGTGAATTTCTTAGAGAAACATAGCCTTTTTCTTCAGACAGTGCCCTACTTGATTCCTATAGTTACAGCATCATGAGTTAGCTATCGTGCTACAATATCAGCAGTAAAATATGATGCTACTATATAATATCAGATAACTGTGCAACGATGGAAGTACAAACCACTAAAGTATATAGTACTCAAAACCCATAAGTCCATAATAAAAAAAATTATGTAACAAATCAACCTGAAGATTTCTGCTAGCCACGGATAGAGCACCCCCTGCCACCAACAGCGATTGGACTGCACCGCCAAGCTGCTCTTCTTGCTTGCAAGCTTCCTCCTTTGCCAGCCTAGAACGCACAGACATATTCTCCACCATCAATTTCTTTGATTCCAATTTCTGACGCATTTCTTCAAGTTCATTTACACGGCCCAATGATTCAGCATTGATCTGCTCAAAAGATCATCACCCGCTAATACGCGGGCTGTTACTATGGCCGAGTACAATAACTTTAAGTAAATATCAATAACATACCCCTATATGTTATTGTCAACTAAATTCAATATTCACTGCTGAAAGCAACAATAACAACAACAACTTAACAAACAAGACTGAATTGGTATGCTTATATTATTGAAGCCTATCAGGATTCAGGAACAATCTCAAATATCAAGACTGAATTCGTATGCTTATAAAACCCTAGTTATGATCTACTGAATTCAATATTCATCGCCGAATATCAATAACATACCCCTATATGTTATTGTCAACTGAATTCAATATTCATTGCCGAAAGCGACAGAAGATGAAAGCAACAACAACAACTTAACAAACAAGACTGAATTGGTATGCTTATTTTATTGAATCCTATCAGGATTCAGGAACAATCTCAAATACCAGTGTCTGAAATACATAATAAAACCCTAGTTATGATGTACTGACATGGATAAACCTAATGGAAGTTGCAACTAGTGGAAGAAACAAATTCTAACGAAAATGAATAGTTTACTACCAGGTTCTAACATTAGGAAAAATGCAATTGCATTTAACACCAAAAAATTGAATCATTCCCTTCTTCCCCAAATCTATCATTCCTAGAATTCGATTCCACTTCCCTCAAAATTCACCAAAACAGAGCTTGTTCCTAATCTTTTTCTTCTTTCTAATTTAACTCCTCATCAATCACACTCAGCAGAAACTGAAATCAACAAAATCTCAATAAAGCAATTGAAAACGCAAAGCAATAAACCCAGTTCTTACTAAAACCCTACCTGGATGAGTTCATGGAGCTTCTGATGAAGAAGACTCTTCTTCTCCTTGGCTTCATTGAGCGCATAAGAGAGACTCGACAACCTCGCAAGCTCGCTCTCGAAATCTTCCCACTCAATCACTCTCACATCTTCTGGATCGGTCGTCGTCGTGAGCAACGTGATGTTTTGGTTTGGTTCCATTGGGGATCGACCTCACCATCGTCCTTGGACTGCGCCTAATTCACACTCACAAGCTCATCGATCCCTTCTTCATCACTTCATCAAGATTCTAATTTTCTCGGGAAAAAGAAGAAGAAAAAAAGAAAAAAGGCCTCAATGGAGGAGTTTGGTTTCCCTTTCAGCAAAAGACAAATATACCCTTACTTCTTTAAAATAGCACAAAAATAATTCCCACTTTGATGAAATACCCAAATTAGGGCTGTGAAACGGACGTGTCTGTCCGTTTAGGCTTGGCCCTTTAGCCTGCGAGTTAGCTCGTTTAAGCTCGATTTTATATATTTGTTTAAATTTTTTAGCATGACCCATTTATGGCTCCTCGACGTGTTAAATGGGTTGCCTTTTTAATTATTTATTTTAAAAAATTAAGTTTTAACTTTAAAAAAATATTTTATACATGGACAAATAATGTTAAAATACTAATCCGCATACAATCAGGCTTAAACGGTTTAGTTGGTTTAACCCACATGCTAAATAGACTAAACCGCTCATTTGACAACCCTACTTTAGCAACTGAAATTCTTTTCTTTTCTTTTCTTTTTTCATAAAAAAAGTCCGATCGAATCGATTTTTGATCAAATCGAATGGTTCGGTCCAATTTCAATACTAACCATAATAAGTGTAACGCCAAAATAATAAAAAGATGATTTTAAACACAAATAAAACCTTAACAACCATTTTGACAAAAAAAAAAAAAATTGGGACCAATTTAATTTTGATCCCAAATTTTTGTTACTAAAAGAAAAGATATCAATTAATTAATTAATCAACTTACCATAACCTAATAAGCAAGTAGTTTCATTTTTTATTATTTTTTATACGTATATAGTAAAGGGGTGGCAAAACGGGCTAAATTTGCTGGACCAATCCGCCAAAAAAAGCGGGTCCGGCTAGAATTTTGAACTTGCCAAACACACACCGCTGAATCGGGCCAAGGTATTTAATTTTTTCTTTTTAGTTTAGAAAATACTTTTAAACATTAAAGTTATAATTTTTTTTCTTTATTTATTTTATATTCTTATATACATTATATTATACGTTTTTTATATAGTTATTTGGATATAAAGTTGACATTTCTATTTTTTATATTTTAAAATAATTAAATAATGTATATTATAATTTATAATGAATACTTTTATCAGCATTGATAATTGAAAAAAAAATATTTTAAAAATTAGACTATTTTTTATTTATATTTAAATTTTGAATAAATTATTATTTATTAGATTATTTGTAATGAATTTAATTATTTTAAAAAAATTTTGAGCAGGCTAATAATTCGCCGGGACCTATCAATCCCCTATAGGATTGAGCGAACTATCATTTTGAATCTGGGACACTTTGTCGGCCCGCTATTCTTGCACTGTTTTCTAGCGGGCTACCCACTTTGCCACCCCTTATAATAAGCTTTATGGTAATTTTTTCTACGCACGAGCTTTGTATTCTAATTTAAATTTAATTAGATATAATGATTTATAAGACATAATTTATAGAATTTAATATGATATTGTCGTTAAAATTATCTAATCAATATAATAAACATATTATTATAAACTTTAATTTGGAAATATATGATATCTTTCTTAACATGCTCACTCTTCCCAAATCTCTTTTTGTATCATTTTCTTTTCCTCTCCTCCTATTTTTCCTCTCTCTTTGTCTTTCTCCTTCTCTCCATCTCCATCTCTTTCTCTTTTCCTTAACAGAGTACCAATTGTTAGTGCTACTGACCGAAATACAATGCCATAGATTCTGATTAAATTTTCAATATTCAAATTCAAATTGTTTGAATCAATTTAAAATTCATATTAAATTCTTTGAATCAATTGTTTTTAAATTTTCGATACAATCCTAAGCTTAGGTATATTATTTGATCACTTAAAATTTTAAATTCACAAATCAATTAAATTTTAAACATATCAATTAATTGTTTTAAATTTTTTGTACAATCCTAAGCATATTATTTGAATCAATTTAAAATTTTAAATTCACATTAAAATTGTTTTAGTAAAATATTATAATTAAAAATAATTAAAAAATAAAAACTCTAATGATCACTTCTAATTGAATTTTAAATTCGTTAAAGATATATAAAAATTCATCGGTTTTGCTAGGTGTACACATAAACATATTGAAACACATAAACCTTTTCCCACTTGAGAGGGTGATTAATTAGGATGTGTTTGTGTATTTTATGTGTACACAAATATTAATTGAAAATTCATTATGTTTACAATTTTAAATTTCAAATTCAAATTAAAATTACTTTAGTTACGATTTTAAATTTAAATTAAAATTACTCTTTTTTTTGGTGTCTTACAAGAGTGGGTATCGGACCCGGGATATTGGGAAAGGGGAGTTCTAACAACTAGTGTTGCACCAATCGAGCTAGCCTCAATTGGCAAATTAAAATTACTTTAGTTACCATTAACAAACTCTTTAAAATAATAATGATAAAAAATAAAAAATTTAGTTAAGAAGTTAGAGACTAGGACAAAAATAACAATTAATTTTTAAATTAAATTAATTATATCAATTAAAAATAATTAAAAAAATAAATTTTTTAACGACGATGTCTAAGCATTTAACCACTAAATTTATTCTTTAGCTGCTACGTTAGCAATTGAGCTTTTTAATTATATACTATTAAAATTAAAATAAAAATATAATTAAGATTAAGATAAGATAAGATTAACGAGTTAATTACTGGCTATAAGAAAATAAAATAAAATGCAGGGTTGGAACTTGGACCTACTTCATGTTCTCCCCTTTCAAAACCAACGCCCCTTCCTGAGACTTGAGACTTGAGAGCACGGTCCTAGTAGTTCATAATCTGGAATCGTTTTCTCTTCTTCCCTTTTGAAATCGACGCCTCCCATCAGGTACGGTTTTGTCTATGTCTCTCTGTGTCTGTCTTTCTCTCTTTCAATTAAATATTTGGTATTGCTGATATTTTAATTTTTATGTGATTAGGGATTGAGTGTATTAGCAGAGGTGTACTGTAAATTGAATCATAGGAAACCATATGTTGAATAAATAGAAGATACTCAGTCACAAATAAGCTACCTAATTAAAATCCAACTCATATATAGTAAATAGTAATTTTGCTTGGGGAAAGGGGACGCCTGGGTCCTGGGAGGAGGGATTTTTTTTTAATCTATTTTATGGTTGAAGGTTTTATTGGGTTTATTCAATAGAGTAAATCATAGTAGGTTTTAGGGCTTTGATTTGTCAATTTATTAGTATTCGATTTCTATGTTTATTAGGTTTTAATTTGATAGGAAGTCTGGTTGTGATTTCATTAAAAATTTTTGTGAAATATTTCTTAAGATTTGACTAATAAATTTCTTAGTGTTTAATTATAATTTGGTGATAACTTAGGTACAGTTGACTTCGTGCGAAGTTGTATGTTAATCATCTTTAAATGAATTGACATATTTGATCAAAATATAATTTGACGGTTTTAAAATGACAACTTCACGTGAAGTCAACTGCATCTGAATATCCACCTTTTAATTTTTGTGCAAATTATGGGTTTGATAGTAAGTTGTTGGAGTTTAATTTGTGTTTTCAAAGGGTTTAATTTTTAGATTTATTGAATCCAGCTTTGGACTTTGATTTTGAGTTTCGCTTTAAAAATTTGAAATTTGATTTTTGTGATATTCTATTCTATTACCTGGAAGTAGGGTTTTGTAACGGAGTGATCGATGAAGGCGTTCTTGAGATGTTTGAGTTGGTTTTTCTGCCAAGACGATGATGGTGATGATGGTGTTGTTGAGTCGTGCAAGTTGGCTTTTCTGCCTGACGACATCATCCTCGAAATCTTGGTGAGGCTTCCGGTGAAGACCCTTCTCCAATTCAAGCTTGTGTGTAAGTCTTGGAGAACCCTAATCTCTAGCCCCCAATTCGCCATTGATAACCTTCGTCAACGCTTGTCGACGGAGCGGCATCTCCCCTCTCGTGTGGTCTATTGCAGTAACTACTACCCCTACCCCCGATTTGGATTCTTGCAACTCCAACCTCTGTTCATGAAACCAACAGAGTTCAAGAAAGCAACGGATAAATTTGCTAAGTTCAGTATCATTGAAGTGAGATCTAGTAATTCTGGGGGCTTTTGTCATGATTCTCTGGTTATGAGAGGCTCCTGCAATGGTTTGGTGTGCTTGCATCATCTTCGAAGTAGTCATTTCTGGTTGTGGAACCCTTGCACCGGATCCACATCCCAACAATGTTTTCCTTGCACCGAATCCACATCTCAACAATTTTTTCCAATTGAGATTAAATCACGTCCAATTTATTTTGGTTTAGGCTATGATCACGTGCATGACAAATACAAGCTTGTAACATTCCATGAACAAGAGGATTTGACCCGAATTTTTACATTTGGTGCGAATTCTTGGACTATCGGCCCCAATTTCCCGTATCCTGCCGCTATGAATTTATGTGGGAACATTGGCAAATTCCTGAGTAGTGCCGGCACTCTGAATTGGATGGCAAAGGTGAAGGAGAAAGAGTGGGTAATTCTTTCCTTTGACATGACAAATGAGTCTTTTGGGCAAGTGTCGTTGCCTCGTCTGAGTGGCGTTGATGACAATACTGATGATCCAACTCTCCAAGTCTCAATGAACTGCCTTTGTTTTACCATCCTGAAAGATACTAACTTCGAGGTGTGGATGATGAAGGAGTATGGAGTTTGGGAATCCTTGATGAAGATCTCGCCGGTGAACGATCATCCATCTCGGGAGATGAGGCATTTAACAGCATTATCTGTCTTGGAACATAGGGTCCTTTTTACAATGTATGAAAATTTGGTTATGTATGATTGTGGTTATGACAAGTTCTATCATCCTCTGAACGTGGAATGCAATAGTGATGATGACATTCAAATTCATAGTATCTATGAAGCATTTTTTCCGACCTATTTTGTTTACCATGACAGCTTAGTTTTGCCACCACAGTAGCTTCTTTGGTTGGAGAGTTGATTGAACTAGTCCATGATCTCTTAGAGATTATTATCTTAGTGCATTTTTATTTACTGTATTTATCTTATTATTAGATATTTGATTCCTGTGATTTAGTTAATTGAGAACCGGTCGTAGCTTTATGAAAATTCACTTAAGTTTCTTGGTATTCTAGTATGTTAGTATCAAGTTTATGATCGGAGAGTTGATTGAACTAGTCCATGATTTGCACTTCGTTTTAATATATATATATATATATTGTAAAATAGCAAATTAATACTTATGATACAAGTGGAGGAGTAGATGTGGTAAATGGGGAAGTGAGATGCTACTTTGGAGAATTGATTGAGGGGGGAGCTGTGCTGTACACACGATGTGTACAAGACCAATCAAGGGAAATAGAGCTACCTCTCATTTTGTAACTCAACCCAACAGCACCTAACACTCCATTTGAATCATCTTATCCAACAGCAACATCATAAAAAACACTTTAATGTTAATAGAAATTCAATTTGGCAAACTTGAATTTCAAGTAATGAAATTGTTCCTTATCATGAGGTGAGATTTAAATTTCATGGTTCAATCTTTATTAAGTTTATTTTGGTGCAAACTCATTCTGTCCAAACAGTGGTGCTTAGCTATTTCGTATTGTTGAGATATCATCCGTTAATTCGCTTTTTGAGATACATATATTTATAGGCAAGTGTTCCAGAGCCTATGTTCGTCGCTGAGTCTTGGTGAGGATGAATAAAAATTTACAATGCATTTGGTTTATACACAAGTATAATCAACAGTTTATTCTACACTACTTTTTTGCACTTAATTATGTTTTGTACTTTATTAGAAAGTTATTGTTATGACCGTGCAAGGTTAATCCCCACTATATAAATATTAAATAGTAATCCTCACTATATAAAAATTGAATAGTAATAGTGTCTCTATTTGATAAGTGTCAAACTCTTAAAAATTTAGTATAAATTTTTCACTCTTCAGCATATTTCATTGATGCACCATTAAATAGAGAATCATATAACATATTGCAGTTCAACATGACACCTGATTCGAAGATCAATTAAAAAATAATTTATACAGTGTTATTTTCAAATTAGATATATATAAAGAAATAAAGATAATATTTTGAATAATTAAATATATAAAAGTTTTAAAAATTAGATATATAAAAAAATAAGATAATATTTTGGGATAAAAATAAAATTTATTAATTTTAAATTAAAATTTTCAACCATTAGATTTATAAGAAAAATATAAAAATTTTAAAAAATTTTACCATAAAAAATTTTTGAATTTTAAATATAAAATTTAAAATATTAAGTTTACAAAATAAAAGATAAAAAATTATGAGATATTATATTTTTTTAATCAAAATATAAGTTAATTAATCGACAACTGTCTAATTTAGTGAGTTGACTTTTATAAGATATTATGTTTTTTAATCAAAATATAAGTTAGTTAATTGACAATTGTCTAATTTAGTGAGATTATATTATGATATAGTAATTGCAAAATAATTTAGCAACTTAAAAATTTTTTTATAGAAAAAAAAATTTTTATAGAAAAAAAAATATTTTTTTCGATTTAGCTTTTGTAGAAGGTAAATATAAAAAACATAACAATTCTATCATTGATATTAAATATTTTATTCGTTAAGATAATATCGCAAAAGAAATTAAAGTATATATGTTATTGATTTAACACTTCACCCAACGCGCGAAAAATACTCTAATAATAATAATAATTCTAAATGGCAGATTGACAGTTATGACAGTTATCTGTTACACAAAAGCTACATCTCATTTAACATTGTCTTATACTCAATATCAATAACCTAAATGGACCCCATAATTGCCAAAATCAAATCCAATCAACAAAGCAATCACCTTCTTCTTCCTTCTAAATAATCCCCAATTCCCAGAACCCTAAAATCTCTCTCTTTCTCTGCCGTAACACTTGGAATTTGACAACCCAACTGTCCCAATAGATGAGGTAATCTCCCCCTTGCCATTTGTCTCAACCTTCTTCCATCAAAATCCCATATTTTCTTTTTCTTGTCATCTTAGATTTCGCCTGTATACTTAATTCTATATTATATATAAGAATTTGGTGAGGCAAGCCACACACCAGAAGATGGAGAGTGGGAACCTGGCATTGGAGAGGAGCATGTATCATCATAATATTGAGGTGAGAGTGATTAGAGGGATGAAATATGAAGGAGCTTCCTCGAAATCCGGTAAGATTTATGTTTATGATGGTTTGTATAGGATTACTGAATGCTGGTTTGATGTTGGAAAGTCCGGTTTTGGTGTTTTTAAGTATAAGCTTGTTAGGATTGAAGGGCAGGCTAAGATGGATAGTGCTATTCTTAAGGAAGCTAGGGATAATAGGAAAAGTGGAGTGGATTTTCAACCAGTGTATTGTCTTTCTGTTGATATTTCAAATGGGAAGGAGAAGGTTCCGGTTCTGGTTCGGCTCTTTAATGACATTGACTATATAGTAAGGATCCGCTTTGTTTTGATTATCATCAGACAACTGGTTTCCCGCCATTTGTGTATCATCAGACCGGGACAGCTGCTGGGTGTGATTGTGTCGGCGGTTGTATAGATGAATGCTTTTGCAGTATGAAGAATGGTGGCGAGTTTCCTTATAATCTGCAGGGGATCCTTGTGATGGGGAAGGCTTTGATTTTTGAGTGCGGACCTTTTTGTAGTTGTAGTTCTTCACAGAATGGGGTGAAGAACAGGTTGGAGGTTTTTAGGTCTAGGCAGACCTTGGACCTTATTCAAGCTGGTTCTTTTATCTGTGAGTATGCTGGGGTTGTTTTGACTAGGGAGCAAGCACAGCTTTTGATGATGAATGGTGATGCGTTGATATATCCTAATCGATTTTCTCAAAGGTGGGCAGAATGGGGTGATGGTTCGGTTTGTTCTGTTTGATCACAACAATTTGATGTTCCCTCACATTATGCTGTTTGCAATGGAGAATATCCCTCCACTGAGAGAGCTCAGCCTTGATTATGGGGTAGCTGATGAGTGGACAGGAAAGCTCTCCATATGTAATGGCTGACTTCGTAAGATTCAGGCGCTTCTTTTTTGCTGAGGCTGAGTTTCAGGCATTGCTTCACTGAGGTAAAACCATCTTATACTGTTTATCTCTAGGCTTTATGCTATAGCTTAATCTTTTAGGAGAGTTGGTCTTTAACATAGTTATACAGCTTTAATGATTAATTTTAGCATAAAGGGATCTTGCAAAGGGAACATGTTGAAGCTCTTAGAAAATTCATTGCTTGACACAACCCACACTTGAGTATTACCATTAGCTATCAAAATAGGAATTTTAGTCAAACCTAGCTTGGCATTCTATAAAATACAACAAACTAAGCTTTTCTTGCTAGGAAAGGTTGTCTACATTTGTTCTTGTATTGGACCTATTCAAACTGAAAAAAAATGCTTGAATGGACCAGTAACTACTATTCCTTTTCAAAGCTAGTAGAATTTGCTTTGATAGAGACATTCTCCTTGGAAAGATGACATTGTGAATCAATGCCCTTAAAAGTTTAAATTGATTAGTAGAAATGCATGCATGCCACTGCGAAAGGGTCTTTTGGGTTTGATGTGCAAGCAGTCCCCAAGCCATACTTAATAGGTGGTTTCTTTTCTAGTAGTGCAAGATATATGTGGTCCTTGGTGGTATCCTTCTCAAATCAGTGAAATAGAAAAAAAGGGTAGAAGAATAAGTACCCTGGCATGCCTTTGTTAAAAATGTTGGCACCTTTTTTGTAAAACGAAAAAATCATGTGCTTGTGTTTTTTTACTTTTCAAAGCTAGATTGTTATTTTCAAAATTAAAAAGTCTAATAATTTTATATATTAATGAATATCCAAATAAAATAGTCTGTTAGCTGGATTGCTTTGTTGTTTTGAACATTGTTCTTAATATTGATCTATTTGTCTCTGATTTTTTAACATTGTTCTTAATATTGTTCTTTTACTTGTTTGCAGACCTAGCTTGATTTTCAGAAGGGTTCAATGTACCCAGATTTTGTGGAACCATTGGAGTGCTTGCTTATGAACTCTTAGGGTAGCTACCGTAAATCGCGTTATTGCTATATTACATAATCCTGGTTTTATCTAACTTCTGTTGGCCAATTCGTGGCCTTTTCTGCGTGGAGAAGAAGACCAGGAAATAGTGTTCCTCTCCGTAACTGGAACAAAACTGAAATTATACTCAGTTGTTGCTGCCATCTTTTGTTCTTCCGCACCTAATTTTCAGCGATCTCGCCACTACCCAATTCTAGGAAGTAGCTCAGCTTTGCTAACCTGTTTTTGTCATTGTACATAATGTTAGTTCAAAGCTTGTACAGGGATGATACTAGTGGTTGGCAATGATGGATGGACAGAATGCAGCAAATGTAATTAGTTTTAGAAACAAAATTGGTTAGCAATCTGGTATCTATAATCATAGGCTCATGGGTATTTTTTGCCCATAGAACACACCATGCATGTTAAACTCTGTTGTTTGCTCAAAGTTGCTTTAAAGTTTAAACTGAGTATATGATGAAATGAATAGATTAGATTTATTACTAAGGACTCGAGTAGTTGCAAAGAAGCCTTTGACATAGGGCATCATTGGAGTAGGAGAAATATTTATTTGTCCTATTGGATATAGCATATTTAATTTGTATCAGAATGTGCACAGCTGCTACTCTGTTATTTCTTAGTTCTACCACTTACACAGTTGCCATTTTACTGATTTGAGTTCCAAATGGTGGAGGAAATAATGGCAAAGCTTACATGTTACTGTCAATAAACTTCCCCAGAAAAGAATACGTGATCAATTATCAAAATTTGTCAAAATATGTAACCATTCAAGTTTGAAATTTACAATCACAGCACTCTCATTGCATGCATTGGATCACCATCATCATTTTTCTTGAGCATTCTCTTTTTCTGGCTTTGCATCCACTGGCTTCCGTGCATAGAACAAAATGTAACATTGTTGATTCAGTGCTTCTTCTTCCTCCTCTAGACTAACCTGAAACAATAAGAGAATGATAGTTATGTGACAAATTAGATGAAATTAGATGAAATTATGAATTATGTGACATCATGAATGATTGAGAAATTATTAATGAAATTAAATGATATATACCTCTGCATCATTCAACTTATGCCACTTATTATCATAAGTGCGTACGAAGCAATAATAATGCCCGGAATGTAGTTCTCGTCCCAGATGCACAACCATTGCGTATAGCTCGTATTTCAAGTTTATCTGATCTTCCTTATTTTCAAGGTCAGGCATATAATAATCCTCCAAGTCCAACTCTAATCCAAAAGAGATATTTCTGTCAATCTTTGTATAACAGTTCCTCCCAGGGTCAACCTTAAACCTCTTCAGATGCAATATTGCAATCTGAGGTGTTTGGGTCAAAAAATATTGCCTCTCCCTCGGATGAGAACACTGACCACATTTACCCTCAAGTATCTCTATTGCAAAGAAAGAATCAAGTGCTCCCTTCAAGGTTTGCACATTTTCAGTCTCTAAACTGAGGTGATTTAGTAGCTCGGATTTTTCATATTGATTATCAGTCATTGTTGCGACATTTGGACTGAAAGAGAAGGATTACAATTAGCAAGAAAAAAGGGTATAAAAGGGTATATAAAGTGCAAATCTAATAGTACCTTGCTCAACAATTTTCCCCCAAAGACAGTGAGCACAGGATCAGCAGCATCCCCAGCTGGTAAGCACTTTCCAATCATCTCAAACACAGCAAGCAGGAATTCATGAGAATCTTCCTGCTTGCCCTTTCTAAATTGAGGTGAAAAGTCTGTGAAAAATACTAGTCATGGATTCACAAACATCCCAAGGAGTATAACAGTATGCAAATTGAATAATAAAAAGGATACACTCTAAATTATTTGCCAGCCTTTCAGGTATAATAGTCTGTCTGGAATTTTGTAAGGATGCATCAATATGGTCACGCAGTGCACAAATAGCACAATATTTACACAGCTTGCTATGTCTAAGGGATTGGATTGCATCCACAAATGGTTGTGTGTGGGTGAGACATTGTAAAATCGAATTCACATAACAGGTATTTCCCAAATTAGATAACCCAGCACCCTGAAAAAAACAAACAAAAAATAACAGGATCAGCAAATTTTTTTTTTCTATTATCAGACAACAAGTATAATCTATGAAACAAATCTTTTAGAATGCCTTCTTTCACCCACCGACTATGCCAAAAACTAGTGTTTCTTCTTGTCACCCACTTCTAACCGAAAGCCTTGCCCAAAGGAGGAGAGTAATTGTTTTTCTCTCAGTTTTCCCTAGGTACATTATTGACTCCCACAGAGCACACAGCGTGATTCAAGTTCAGAAAAAATTCACCTTATGCAGGATCAGCAAATTTTAAACACTAAAATACTATTCATTCATTATCCATTGTGGAACAAAGAAAAACAATAAGAGAAAATATCACTCCCCTCCCCTGAGAGATGCTAATATTCCACTCCCCTCCCCTCCATTTTGAAAATGTTAAATCCCCTCCCTTGTAGTTTTTGAAAAAACCCTTTTGAGCCCTTTTAAAAAATTTTTCGTTAACTCTAAATAGTTAACGTTAAATTTAGCTTTTTTCTTTTACACCAAAAAAAACTTTAGCTTTTTTTTAAAATTGTATTTTACAAATGTACCCCTTAAATTAAATATATTTCTAGCCATTAAAATGACCAAAATAACTTTTAAATTTTATTAGTGATTAAAATAAGTTTTAATATTATATCATTTAACAATATATATTATTTTAACATGAAATCTAAAAGTGTTGCCAATTAATATCAAGAACAGTTAAGATTAATAAATAATAACTTCCATAAATCACCCAAAATATAAGTTTTACATAGCTTCAAAATACAAAAAGTAACAAAGATGAATAAATTCCAAATCTGAAAATCAACATCTCAATCCTTTAATATCTCTACAAATGAGTTCTTTAATCAAGATAAAAAAAACATGGTGCATAACTTAAAAATAAAAGCATCGCTGCATTTTCTCCATGAAGCTCCAAAGTACTCCTAATGTACTCAACTGTTCACGGAGTTGCTAAATTTGAATGATTTTTAGGATGTTTGCCTTCTCTAATTTTCAAGATGTTGCTAAAAAGAAGATATGAAAAGAAACAAAAAATTCAAAATTAGGATTTAGGGTTAGTATTCAAAATTGTCATGATATGGCTTCTTTGTAAATTCATTGAGATGAAAACCATGTGAAAACTTACCTGATAGTAGCAGTGACAACAACACAACAGTGGACAAAATTGAAGGAGCATGCAAGCTTCCATTAGGGGAAGAGTCATGATCATTTACGCATAAGGAAATCTCACCCTGCAAAATGATAGTAAACTTTAAATTTTTTTTGAAAAAAAAATGGTTAACACATTATTCGTTGCGGAACAAAAGGAAAACAAAAAAACGAAGAACAATGAAAGTAACATAAGAAAAGTTACCATTGGCAACAAAAAAAAAATCAGGAAAATCTTCAATTTCTTGGTCACCATTGCAGCACTGGAGGAGTGCAAGAAAAAAGTTCTTGATGTTGATCATCACCATCTTAAAGATGAGGAGAAAGAAAGAACGAAATTCTTGGTGAGAGTATGAGAGACACGAAAATGTTGAAGTGTTGAGGAGTGAGGAGTGAGGAGGTTACTGGAACCGCAACGAGAAATCAAATGTTGGACTATTTTCTGTATTTTCCTTTTGAAAAGAAAAGGAAAGGAAAAAAAAATAAATGCAATAGTAATTATTAATTAGAGAGTATAATATAGTTATTCTTTTATTAATAATCTATGTAACTATTTTATTTTATGTAAATAAATAAATAATACATAGAATATAATGTGCAAAATAATTTTTTTATTCAATATGACCATAATTATAATTTCATTAAAAAAGTTACTTACATATTTTTATATACAAATGACTTAATTTCTTCTAATGCTAAATATAAATTATAATTCAGTAAATATGATTAAATGAAAAGTATCATTATATTTTATTCTCAATGAAAACTATAGGTAACCAATATTTTTCTAATTAACAAATCAAATCTAAAAAGAAAAATCCAAAACGTTAAAAACAGAACATCATATATCACACAATCAAAAATTTCTGAAAATTAAATATAAATATAACTCTATAAATATTTTTTAGAAACAAAACATTCAAAACCTAAAAAAATATAATATTTCATTTAAATTTTTTTGCGAATATTGACTAAATTTTTATTAATTATCTAGCATTACTCATAAAATTCGAAGTTAAAACTAATTGAAATTATAATAAAATAATTGGATTATTAGTTTATTGATAATTATTCTAAAATGTTTGTCAATTTAATCATAATTTATATGTTTAGATTGGTATATTAAATTTATCATAGATACATTATTATCATTTGATATAGTAATTTTAATCTAGTTACAGTAGAACATTAGGAGGAATTTAGTTACAGACTTACAGTAATCAATTATAATATGTTTATAGTACTCATATTAATATCAAAGTAATTATTAGGATACAGCTAATGACTTCATGAATCCGTATGTTTAGATAGGATAGAAAATGAGGCATTAATTATGTGTGACCCAATCACTAATTTAACGGAGTTAGAAATAAAAGAAACGGAAGTTTAGTGTTTAATTTGACTTGAAACATTTGAACCAATAATTTGTTGCCAAGTGTGAAAGGGTATTAAACCCTCTAATTAATGAAGGGTACAACAGAAATCACCTTATTGGCCACTTAAGTTTTATTCGCCTCAATTTAAGC
Organism: Stylosanthes scabra; assembly: GCA_036250425.1. Classification (NCBI taxonomy): domain Eukaryota; kingdom Viridiplantae; phylum Streptophyta; class Magnoliopsida; order Fabales; family Fabaceae; genus Stylosanthes; species Stylosanthes scabra. Next base: position 36,687 of record JASCZI010030452.1, on the reverse strand, counting down.
TCTGAAATTTCACTCCGTAACTCAAATTATCCCTTCGATGATTTTTTGTTACAGCGTGCTGACGTGGACGGTGAATATCACATGTCAGAAAGAGATTTGACCATGTGGAATCAAGCGATGAAGTGATCGATACTGACACATGGTTGGCTAACGTGGACAACAGTGCCATATGTCATCACATGATTTATTCACGTGTCACAACACTAATTATCCACATATAACTAGTATGTTTTCATTATGTATAATTCAAATAGGCCACTGAAATTTTACTTTGAGATTTATTTTGGCCCTTGAAATTTTACTTTAAGACTCATTTTAGCCCCTAAAATTCATGAGTCTCCAAATGAAATTTCAATTGCCTATTTGAGTTATATATAACAATAACATATTAGTTATACATGAACAAATAGTGTTATGATACGTGAACAACCCATGTAATGACACATGGCATTGTTATCTACATCATCATGCTACATGTCACTATTTGCCACGTCATCGCTTGATTTTACGTGATCAAATCTCTTTTTGAGATATGGCGCTGACCGTCCACATCAGCATATCATGTCAACACGTCGTTAATGAAAAATCATAGTGAGTCATGGAATGAAATTTTGTGAGCCAAATTCAGACGAGTGAAAATTAAAAGGTGAATTTGATATGCAAGTGAAATTTTTAAGATCAATTTGATATTTAACTTGTGATTCTTCCTTTTCAAGGAATAACCGTAAAAAATGTGTGTGAAAGTAACATGATACACAGAAATTATGTGGGGAAAAGAAAGGGTGGAACAATTCCTCTTCCATGAGCTCTAATAACAAGAAAGAATTACTTAATTTTCAAACTAGAACTATTGCTCCGCAAAACAATCTCTCATGCATACTTTTGATGATAAGTGACTCTTACAGAAAATATCATTTGAAAATCACATGTGAGACAATTTAGTTTCCACTTTCCACATGTTTTGTTCAATAGCTATATTAAGAAGGTGATCTAATCTTTCTATTTCACACGTAACAAAAAGCAATTTTGAAAATAGAGCATCTTATCTGAATAAATCACACGACTTTATTTTTTCTCTTTCGAACCTGTGTAAGCAAACACAATCTCTTAATAATCAAACAAGTATAATTTAGTAAAGTCTTTACAAATTTGTTAAGATTATATAGCTTAGGAAGCATTTTAGGTATATTATTGTTTATGGTAATCAAGTGATTTTAATCGTTGATTTCAATTTAAAGTTTAGATTTGCGTCAATGTTAATGTTGAAGTAGTAATAATATAAGTCTTTAAATAGAGTTTAAATTTGTAGTTAATTTTAATGTCGAAGGAAACATAAACGTGGAGTATAGTAGTAGATTATTAATAGTTTAATTTTTTGTGTCTTTCTACTTGGGTCGAGTATATTTGTAACAAATGATCTAAAAAAAAGATATCCATCAATTTACTCGATTTGGATACTGTTTTGGATATTGGGCTCGCCTAGCCCAAGTCCACAACCAACCTCCCTTACGTCGGCCCAAAGCCGACAAACGGCCCAAAACCTCCTCGGAACCAAAAAGGGCCCACATCATTAATCATCAAATCCACACAGGATAAGATCATATCTGCATCGATCCTGTACAGATTTACTTCCTAAATAATAGGAACCACCACAGGTATATAAAGAGAAGATCAGCTCTCCTCCAGGTACGTCCTCTAAACCCTACCCAATTGCTGTGCCCTCGGAGGCTCCCAAATCCTTATTTAGCGATCCTTCCTCTGCACGCTACCATTCACTCATATCAACTCTCAACCTTCTTCCTTGGCACCTCCGGTCACTCCGGAAGTCCCCACCCCTTGAAGGTACATTCTGTACATTGGCGCCGTATGTGGGGACTTCCCAACAAAACCGACGATGGTGAACCAAGACGAAGAATGTGTCCCTTACACTGATCATTCTGGCGACGAACAATGCCAGAATCAGCAGCAAGGACAACAACAGGTCGATCTAGACCTCAATGCAACTGCAAACGGCAGCACTAGGCAAGGACAACAACAAATCGATCCGGACCTCAATGCAACTGCAAACTGTAGCACTGGATCGGCTAGTCGGAACGTGGAAGTCACCGGGACCCAAGACGGTCAACCTAGGCCACATAACGACAACCCAGGGGGCCGCAGAAGTTCCAGCACCTTTGATAGGCTCGGTCCGGGAGGTCCAAATCCACCTCCATTCGGAGGGATTGGTTCGGACGAATTCCGCATCACCCAAGAATTGAGACATCGCATGCAGGCGATGGAACTCGAAGTTAGAGAACTTCGGAAAAAGAATGTGGTTAACTCCGACTGCTCGCGTCCGGTAAGTCACGTACTCCTCCTCAGAGACGTCAATGTAGCCCACCCGGGCCGAGACGCTATCACAGCAGCTCGGATGACCACGACTCATCCTCGATGAATCCCGGGAAACAAGGCGAAGGCCTGCCCGATGTTACAAAAGAACTAGAGACTGAGAAGAGACACCCCCCGTCGACGGGCACACTCCATTCTCGAGTCGGATCCTCAAGGTTCAACTTTCGAAGGGTTTTGTAAAACCAACAGACATGAAATACGACGGATCAACCGATCCTCATGTCCACCTCAATGATTTTGAGCATCAAATGATTTGTGACGGAGCCATTGATGAGGTCAAGTGTCGAACCTTCCCGGTGGCCTTGACCGGATTAGCCGCACAATAGTTCACCTCCTTATTGGCTGGTTCCATCATCCACCACGAGAAGGTCAATCGAGTGGTAGCGGCTACTAAGAACCAACAAGCCCAAACGGCTTCCCGAGGTAACGCCTCAGCGCCACACCCAAGGGAAGGTCAACGGGAACAAGGATCTAAGGGAAACCCTAAATTCACAAAGCAAAAGTATGACCACTATACCCCGCTGATAGCATCCATCACGGAAGTATACCAGCAAGTTTCTAACAAAGGCATCCTACCCTGAGCGAGACCTTTATGGGGAATGACCCAAAATGCCCAAAAAAATCCCTGTTTTGTAATTACCACCAAGGATATGGACACAAAACAGAGGATCGTTATGATCTGAAGGACGCCATCGAGCAGGCTATCAAAGAAGGAAAGCCGAATGAGTTTGCCCAAATCATTCGCAAACCTCGGAATGCCGGACGCGAGCGGTCGGAGTTAACCACACGGAGAAATCCAAGTTAGCCCACAAAAAGGATCTTAAGATCCTGGCAACCGTACGGAATACTCCCCCACAACTCCCGGCGATCACATTCAACAACAAAGACCTTGAACACGGAGTAGCTGACTCCGACGTTCCGATGGTAATCACGGCTGGCGTCGGATCAGGCCTAGTTCAAAGAATCCTAATTGACACGGGCGCAGATTCCAACATCATGTTCCGGCATGCTTTTGATATATTAGGATTTAAAGACCACAATCTAAAGTCACACCAATCCGGGGTCATGGGGATCAGCGACCACTTCTTCAAACCGGACGGAAGCATAGAACTCCCAATTTCCATAGAAACCGGAAGCTCCCGGAGGACGGTGATGGCTGAATTTGTGGTGATGAAGTATGAAACAAACTCCAGCAACTTCGAAACCCTCTACGGATATCGGGTGATGGCTGAAAAATGTAACCATAACAGCCTAGCTCTCCGACCCAAGTTCCGAGATACCTCCGGTCACTCCGTCATCTACCTAGCTGATCTCGATGCTAGAGTGGAAGGACAACCTCGGCCAAAACCAGACGGAAACCTAGAAGAGATCCAAATCGGAGATTCCCTAGAACGCCACACGTTCTTGAATCGGAATCTACCTTACGAGGTCTTGGTCAAGAAAGCTAACGGAAAGTGGCGAATGTATGTCGACTACTCCGACCTGAACAGGGCCTGCCCAAAAGACGCATTCCCACTTCCCAACATTGACGGGTTGGTAGATGCCTCCTCTGGTTACTAATACCTCTCCTTCATGGACGCTTATTCGGGATGCAACCAGATCCCAATGCACAAACCTGACGAAGAGAAAACGGTGTTCATCACGCCGGATAGGACTTACTGCTATACGGCCATGCCCTTTGGCCTAAAAAACGCTGGTGCAACCTAACATAACAAAAAGCAATTTTGAAAATGGAGCATCTTACCTGAATAAATCACACGACTTTATTTTTTCTCTTTTGAACCTGTGTAAGCAAACACAATCTCTTAATAATCAAACAAGTATAATTTAGTAAAGTCTTCACAAATTTGTTAAGATTATATAGCTTAGGAAGCGTTTTAGGTATATTATTGTTTATGGTAATCAAGTGATTTTAATCGTTGATTTCAATTTAAAGTTTAGATTTGCAGTCAACGTTAATGTTGAAGAAGTAATAATACAAGTCTTTAAATAGAGTTTAAATTTGTAGTTAATTTTAATGTCGAAGGAAACATAAACGTGGAGTATAGTAGTAGATTATTAATAGTTTAATTTTTTGTGTCTCTCTACTTGGATGAGTATATTTGTAACAAATGATCTAAAAAAAAAGATATCCATCAATTTATTCGATTTGGATACCTAAAATTTATTTAGGGCAATAGCAATAAGTTTGCTATTACATTCCGTGTGGGTATCACTATAATCCCTTATTATTACAATATATATGTTCCCTTATTATCAAGCATACATAATGAGAAATTTGCCTAAGAAATTAAAATGACTTTTGATTGTTGCAATCCAAATTATCTCCGGGGCTAACTCCTAATATCTGGCAATACCTTCTATAAAACCCGATCCGATCTTGGACCCGTGAATCCGTTCCGTGCCCACATTCAAGCCCGCCATTAATTATGTTAGTGATCACTCCGTATCCAGGGACTCGGCCGGCTGCCTTGTCGACGGCCGATGGCGTCCATCTTCCGGTGATAACATCATGGCTTGATGGTTTGTTTCCTTGTGGTGTCATCCAAAACCATACTGCAGTCTTGAATGAAATAGTTGCATCCCTAGCCACTAAATCAGGGTTGTTTAGAAGATCTTGTCCTATAGCCTTACCCGCTGGCCCATAATTATAGTTGCTGAAAGAAATTGTTAATTAAAGATCATCATCATAAGTACAAGAATAATAATCTAGCCAACCAAAAAATTGTGAAAAGAATCATTATTTAATTTGATAGCTTCACAAATTTTTTGGGTAGTGTCTAGCTTCATAATTTTATTTGATAAAAAGTAGTATATATAGCAAACACCTCATTGATCACTGCTCTATAAGTCATTCAATTTTGTATATATAGAAGAAATTAAAACTCATGGAAATAATTAATTGCTTAGTTATATTAATTCATTTTTCACTAATAATAAAAATAAGTTTATATGTTTAATTATTTAATTTTTTATTAAGATGTTTTAAATTATTTTCTATAGTTCATTGTGCTTTAAAAAAAATTGGACAATTGTTTAGGTACAGGTGGAACTAATAATTATACGAGTATATTGTTCCATAATGCTATATTCTATTTCAGATACATCATAAATAAAAATGTTTTAATATTTTTAGCCATTAATCTCCACTAT
>JASCZI010030452.1:11833-31050 GCA_036250425.1 Stylosanthes scabra | reverse complement strand
AAAAACACGATATTTTAATAATATTAACAGTTGATTATATATATATATATATATATATATATATATATATATATATATATATATACTTACTGAGTGAGCTGAATTGGTCCTCTTCCATAGTATTTTTTGCCAGGGGCACAAGGCCATTGTTGGGAAGGAGTACAATAATCTGCTTGATTATTTTCATTGATAAAACAATATCCCCATGCATATGGTCCATCTGGTGCACTTGCCCACCCTCCTATATAAATTCAAAAGTCAATAACATTATTAATTTCATTATTTATGGTTAAATGTTTCTTGGTAATTAAATGAATGTCACCTACCGACACCAATCAATTCTTGTAGCAGTATATATATAGATAGTCTATATATGCTTTTAATAGATTGTGATGACTTCTATTGATGTATGTGTATAACTGAAAATGAAATTGAAATTGAAGTCATCTAGCTAGCTAACTCTCTTATCTGATTACTCATCAGTTCCATGTAAATCTAATCTTAAAGATTTCAATTCAAAAGGAGTTTTTTATTTTTTTACTTTTTTTATTTTTAAAATTATGGATATATATCATAGACTATAAGATTCTCTTGAAATTCATAATTGTAAAGGCCTTAATTAGTAGTTAAAAAAAATAAGTTTCAATTTTTCAAATGACTCATCAATCAAATGCATATTTTTTATAATAGTTTTATTCTTTTGCTATTTTTTTCTTTAGAATAATAAAAATTGAATTCTAAACTTTTTTATAATAAAAATTTAGAAGGTGCAATATAACCTGTTGTTTCATGGGAAGTTTGAGCAAGAAAAGCAGCAAGCTCCTTCTTCCTAGTGGCAACATCACCGGTAGTACCGAATCCGCCGAAAGAGCGAGCGGCGGCGATGAAAGCGTTATAAGAGTAAAATTCATTTCCTTTACACCGCGGATCATTTCGGTACTTAAGCATTTGATCAAAGACAGAAGAAGTTATGATGCTACCAACATCGCCGCCGCCACCACCACTGGAACCACCGCCGGTGCTAGGGGGTGTTGAACCCTTGCATTGGCTCTGGCAACCGTTACCACAATAATCATTTGTGTTACCACAAAAACCATATTGGCTACAACATAGGTTGTTTGGGCACAATGCTCCATTTGCTTGTTTTCCACATTGTTCAGCTTTGGTGGTACCAATTAGCAATGTGAGAGCTAATGATGATAATATTAGGGTTAGCATAAGATGATAAGAAATTTTTGTGTAACTCATTTTTTTCTAAGTGGATTGGAAGAAAGGATTTTATTTGATGTGTTTGATATGTTAGTTTCATAGGATAATGAACGTATTTATAGGTGAGTTTTGAAAGGATGATTGAGATGTTTTATATGTGTATGTATTTTTCAAATTTGGCTGCTGCTATGTACTATTATACATTATTATTGTATACTTTGTTTTATCAACGGAAGTCTTTAATTTTTTGTATTTATGAGAGTAATAATTATTATTGAACTAGAATTGGTTAAAGTCACATATATATTTCAAGCAACTTGAATTGATGAAACGGTCTTAATATCCTCTTGCATATGTACTAACTAGAAAATGGCACAGAACTTTAAGTAAAATTTAAATTTAGAGATTAATTATTGACTTATTAAAATAGGAGATATCGTGAGAAGAATTTAAAAAAAAATATGAAACGATAATAACTCAATGTTTTTTTATTTAATTTAAAAAATATATAATTTTAAATATGTAATATTTATAATTTTACACTTATGTTATCTAAATCTAATAATATTTAATTATATTATATCAACTAGTAAAAATGTGCTGGTTGGTTAAGTATTGGCTAAAATTAATTATACTGAGCGTATAGCACTCTTCTTACATAATTATTATATCTATTAGTATTAGTCATTCAAACGATAATTAAAAAATACAAAATAAAATAAATTTAAACTTACTTTTTAATTGTTTTTTCAAATACTTTTAAGATATTATTGTCTCATTTTAAAATTTCTATAAATGGTATAAGTTGGATAACCAGTCAACCCTTTTCTCCACCAAGAAAAGAAAAGAAAAAAAAAATTTGTATTTCAACATGAAAATCTATGTATTAATTATTTGATGGTTCCTTATTTGATAATGATAAATGTTGGAGGAAGTAGTAGTCCATTTTACATTGAAGAAGTAGCAGCCGAAGAATTAAATGATGAAATGAGATCATCAAAGGATAAACACAATCTTTTCTATCGATGCTTATTAGATATGTTAAGACTTAAAGACAGATGAGTGCTGAGGCTATCATGCCATAGTTTCCGGGTACAAACTTAGCTATCTAGAACAACCTATCTTCTTTGAATTCCAAAATCTTTGATATTTGATTCATGTGAATCAAACATTAAAATCCTTAATTAATTAAACAAATATTAAATTTAGCCAACAATAATCGATAATTTAAAAAAATCCAACAATACTAGATAACAAAAAAAATTCAGCCAATATTAATCAATAATTTAAATTGGATATTCTATTTTTAAAAAATATGAAGTTAATTGATTATTGGTTGTTTTAAGTTTCGAATGTTCTATTTTTTTTTTTTTGGACGTTCTATAAACAATGATTATAGATGTCTTATTTTTTATTGATTAATTTATTAGTTAGAAAAATATTAATTACCTATATTTTTTTATTTTTTTATAATTACTTTGTTAGTTATCTTTATTCATTATTCTCCTTTGATTTTTGCTCTCAACACCACAATTTTCATTTACATTACAAGCCAGCTACTTCCACCAGGCCACTAGCCACCATTGTACTAACACAGCCACTGCCAACCACCATTGGTCACCACCGCCGGAGACTTTTTCGGAGACCGGCAGTCGCCGTGAGCAAATTTTCTAGTGACCTTAAAAGGTTTCAGTTGATTTGTTGCACTATTTTTCGACCGATATATTTCACTCTTTTCGAATTATACTAGGTTTCGGATTACTAAGTTCCTAAAGAAAAGTGGGTTGATTGTTGATTATCTTTGTATTAATTATCGATATTTTTCTTTTTAAATATTATAACTTCAAAATTATCATGCTAGAGAATTATTAGATGATTTTTTTTTATCCAAATTCACCCGTTAATAAATTTGGAAAGTAGCTAGTTTTCTACTGCCGCCGTGTTTTAAGGGTGGAAACTGGAAACTGAGGGTCTTTGAATTTTTCTTAGGGTTGAAATTATAGTTTGTAGCTCTCACAATAATTTCTTATTTTCAACGTAACCAAAATGACTAATAAATATAACTACAAATGTGACACAACTTCAAAATTGTTGAAGTATTCAACGACCATTTTCTTATTATATCTGATGAGAACGAATGATCGTATATATTCAGATAAATGTATTGTTTCTTCTTTTTTTTTCTTTTGGTCAAGTGATACAATATATAATAATATATCATATACGTTGCATTAATTAATATTATTGCTATTGAATTATAGTTGCAATAGCGTGTAAATAAATCTAAAACCGTTCAAATAATTTTATTATAAACCTCACATCTATTAAAAATGTGATTTTTTGAAAATTTGTAAGTATTAAAAAATTTTATTCCGTGAGCTAGAGAGTTTTTGGGTTTGGGTAGTTTAGGAAACCTAATCTCAATTCTAAAATCCCTCAAGAAAATAATAAGCTATGTATGTGAAATCCTATTAAAATTATTTAATTAACCTTAACCCTGTAAAAATAATATATATAATTTCTAACAATTTTAGCCTCTAGAAGATAATTTTTTTTTTCCATTCAAAGCACTTACCCAAAGTGGGGGAGAAGATAACTTACAACTCCAATTGATCATGCTTAAGCAACAACATGAAGTCGTACCCTTATGATCAATGATTGACTAAGAGGAAGAAGAGTATATAATGGTTTGACTAGAAAAAAAGAGGTGCATTATTATTATTATTATTATTGGAAACTACTCAAATAAAGATATCAAAAACATCTTCTTATGACTTTCGAAAAAAGATAACGGTTTGAAGATAATGGTAACACTTTTTTTTATATATAAAAATAACACTTTTATAAATTATATGGTTAGATTTTATTTACTTTTGGAGTACCTAATAATTTTTCTTGATGAAATGTTAGGACTTTTGTGAATGGTTAGATGAGCTCCACTATAATTCATGTTGGTGGGGGGTATTTGCACAGAATTTTGATATATACCTAAGTTAGTAATACTTTTTAGTCTGTATCACTTAATAAAATGAAGTTCATATCAAATGCTTTGTAAATGCAAGTAATTTTATTTCATGTTTCATGGCCTAACACTATAAATTTTTAGAATAAGTGACACCTTTTTTTCATTACATCATAATTTCTTATAAAATAGAATAATCAAAGCAAAAGTTTCTTTAAAAAGTTAATAATATTTGACTCTCAAATGAAAAAAAAAAGTGAAAAAGATATAAGCCCTTTTATTTCATATGGAAAATCACACATACACCTTAACAAGCAACAAATAAACAAGATGAAAAGAAAATTACATGAAAACCAAAAACCAACCCTAATTCCAATGATGACACACAACAACAACAATTTCTCATTTATTTAATAAGCCAACCACACTGGTAATCTAAACCAATGCAATTTCAGGGACTCATGCATATATATGCAACAAACCTAATAGGTTAAAAGAAAATAAACTAACATCATCATCAATCATGAGCTAGCAATTTGCATAGCTACATTAAACGGGCTTTGGTTGTAGCAATCCAAATTATCCCCAGGGCTCGCTCCCAACAACTGGCAATACCTCGTGAAGTACCCGATCCGATCTTCGACTCGAGTATCCCACCCATGCCCGCATTCAAGGCCGCCGTTAATTATGTTGGTGATCATCACCATATCCGGGGACTCGGCCGGCCTCCCTGTCAGCATCGGACGGTGTCCATCTTTCGGTGATAACATCATGGCTTGATGGCTTGTTTCCTTGTGGTGTCATCCAAAACCATATAGCAGTCTTGAATGAAATTGTTGCATCCGTAGCCACTAAATCAGGATTGTTAAGGAGATCTACCCCAATAGCTACACCAGCTGGTCCATAATTGAAGTTGCTATATATATATATAAAATAAGAATTTAAACATTAGTAACATGCCACGTAAGGATTTACCCGATACATATATCTAAATGACACAGATGTGAGTTTTATTAAAATTATATGCGATTAATATCTGTATTCTATTTTAATTTAGTAAATTCTAAGATACAGATGTCAAATGATATAGATATATAAATATGTTATATTTGACTGTCAATTTTATCTAATACATTTTTTCATATGCACATACATTTATTAAGGATCAATAACTAACATTATATCTCTATATATCTATATACTTTTATTTCTGTACCGAAGACACTACAAGATTTTCGTTAGATAACGACGATTTACCAATCGTTTAGCGACGATTTCTGTTACCGGCGATTTTTTAAAAAACTGCCGCCTATATCGATGTCACTAAACAATTTAGAGTGCACTCTTTAATTTTTATAACATGTAAATAATAAAATTTGTATTATAAAAAAAATTCTTATATCTACATTAATTTAGATATGTACGGAGCTGAATAATTTCACTGAGAATATTATCATATTATTACAAATGTATATATAATCCAAATATTTATAAATAAATTATTTGCATCACTTACTAGGAGATTTGGATTGGTCCTCTGCCATAATATTTTTTACCAGGAGCACATGGCCATTGTGGAGAGGGGCTACAATAATCTGAATCTGTGCTTTCTTGTAGATAACAATATCCCCAAGCATATGGTCCATCAGGAGCACTTGCCCATCCACCTAGTCATGTTCAAAACATTTTATACATTTAATTCATTAATAATGTTATCATCAACAATATATTATTATAAATTTCTCATCTATTAAAAATATAATCTCTTTAAATTTTATAAATATGACACATTTAATTTATCATCTTATGAATCTAAGGTTAAATTAGATTTACCTAATATAATTTTAATTTTAAGATGATATAAAAACATATCTAATTTAATGTTATTGGACCATAGTCACACTCTAAATCATTAATTTTTGTTTAGATGTTCGTACAATCCTAGGATGATCTGATAATATAATTTAATTATATAGGTAATGGCGGCTTTGTTTCTCGCCAACTAAAAATATGTATAACTTGATTGTGACTTTTGAATGAAAATGATTAAAATAAAGTCATGCATATCCACGATCCATGTAATATCCAAATAGTTAGGTATTGTAAATAAATATATTAGTTTATAATTAACTTTTTATTAGTTTGAAAGATAAGCATCTTGATCAAGATAAAATAGTTAGTCTTAAAATCTAAATAGTGACTAATATTTTTGAGAGATAATACATTATTAAACATCGATTCAAATTCTTTTACATAGAAAGTATATAAATTATTAAAACAACATAAAAAAATATAACCTGTGGTTTCATGAGAAGTTTGACCCAAGAAAGCAGCAACCTCTTTTTTGCGAGTGGCATCGTCGCCGGTTGTTCCGAAGCCATAGAAAGATCGAGCGGCGGCAATGAACGCATCATAAGTATAGAACCAATTGGCATGACATCGTGGATCGTTTCGATACTTAAGCATTTCATCAAACATAGAGGAGCTAATAATATCCGCAACATCGCCACCTGTTGGCGATGGTGGTTGCGGTGGTGATGGTGGTGACGGTGTTGGTGAGCCTCTACATTGGCTTTGACAACCTTTACTTGGTGAACAATAATGATCTGTGTCACCACACCAACCAAATTTGCTACAACATAAGTTGTTAGGGCACAATGCCCCACCTGCTTGGCTACCACATTGTTCAGCTTTGGCACCAAGCAACAACAATACTAGGTTTAGGGTTAGCAAAAGTAGATAAAGCAATTTGGTGTTTCCCATTTTTCTTTTGAGAGTAAAGAGAAGGAGACTGATGTTTTGCGGTGAGTCAATACAATTGAGATAATGGAGGTATTTATAAGTGAGTTACACACATAGTTCTTATTTGTTTATTCCCAACATGGGCTGCTTCCACCACTTAGATTTTTTATTTTCCCTTCTCCCAATTCCAATCTTTTTATATATTTAATTAGGGTTATGTTATTTCTACATTAATAAAATTAATTACTAATGTAATAAAATATATATTAAAAATGATAAAATTACATATATATTTATATATTAATATATGATGATCGATTTTGTGACAAATTTTAATATATAAATAGAATTATTCATGTAATTACAATTTATTGGAGTAACAACGTGCTGGTTTGTTTTGATTTTAGTATTAATTCAATAATTAAAGGATAACAAAATGGATTTAGTTCACGATTCAATTCACTTATGTATAATCAAAATTAAATTATTTTATTGGTCCTTATAATTTTATTAAATTTTTATACCATATTAGATTTTATAATTAATTTTTCAACTTGACAAAAATATTGAATATAATAAAATTTATATCTTCGATAAAAAGGTTAATGTGGTTCGATTTTAAAATGGTGTCAGATAGATTCGAAGAAAATAAAACTAATCTCATTATTAAACTGGGATTGGGCAGCTCTCAGGTCACATGGCCGCCGCCAGTGTACATTAGTTTATGTTAAAATTCAATAATATTTCTGAACCAAGAAAAAATTCAATAATTATCTTTTTCATGTACAAAATTCAATAATGTGAGTTAAGACTCAAAATGTTTTAAATTGAGCTCAAATTCAAATTGACTCTTTAAATTTAGTTACTCAAAATGGCTTTTTAAATTAAAAAATGTAACTCATTTTCACTCTCAATGTCATCTTTATCAAACAACATGTTTAGTTGAAGTATTAAATGACACACTAACTATTATTTAGATTGTTAGCCTTTGTCTAAAGCAATGTTACCTTAATTTGACCTATTTAGTTGAATAATATCCTAACAAAAATTTCGAATTGAGCTTATTTATTCACTTATTTGTATTGCGGGCAATGTTAGGGAATAGCTGCCATGATTTTAGGAGCTACAAATATTATTAAGTAATGGCGTTAATTTATTTTATTTAAATTAGCTTGTTGTCTGATACTCTAGCTAAGCACGTCATTAAGGAAAAACAACGAGAGATTAACATGAGTTACATTTTCAAATATGAGGGATCATTTTGAGGAACTATAAATTTTGGGAGCTAATTTGAAGTGGAATTCAAATGTCAGATATTATTTTGAGTTCGGCTGAACAGTTTTTTTTTTTCGTTAACAAAGATGTTGAACAATACTTTTTGTTTCTATGTAAGTAAACAGGGCCTAGGCCCAATATAAATTTGAACGTACTATTGACTTTTTTTTCAGCGTTTCTGTGAGAGTGAGGAAGTGAGTCCAAAATAGCCCAATATTATTGGCCCAATCTTGTGTGAGTAAGTGAGTAATCTTCTTCATGCACCAAGCCACCATAACGGTCACGGCATCACCGCCGCCACGCCGCACCTGCTTCTGCTGTCTATTGCTCACCGACGCCGACGCTGCATCTGTCTCCTCCTCTTGCTACGCCGCCGTCGCTTCTCAGCGCTAACCGAAGGACGCGGTTCTTGCTCTTCCCCTTCCTCCACTTGCTCACTGCTTCACTTGCAAGGTAAAAATTCTGCAATTTGTTCTGTTTTCTACTTGAACTTAAGATGCTTGAAATCATGATTTGCTTTAATTTGTTTGAAGGTTTCGTTCTGTTCCTTAGATATCTTGACCTAGAATAAGCTACAAAGTGTGCTCTTCTGTTTTCTACTTCAGTTTTGTTCTTGTTGCTTTATTTGTTTTGACTCTGCTTTTTAATTATTAGTAACTTGATATTGTTGAATGTTGAATTTCTGATGATTCTAGCTTTTAAGATTTTTAATTGTGGCTGTTTAGAGTTTCTTTGTGGTGAAATTGTTAATTTAGAATGCTTATAGTTATATCTGATTAAAAACCTTGCTAGAGAGAGTCATAGACTCTTGAATATTGATTTCCTCCTCCTGAATTGCAATTATCAGTGTGCCTCATTCTTCTTTGTACCTGCAAAGACTAGAGATGCTGCTTTGTTGAACTTGAACTTGATGTTACCATGTTATCTCGCTTGAGTCCGCCCTATATTCACACAGCCACCTTTCTCTCGCCGGAGCTTCACCAGCCTCAGCGCTTTCTTCTGCCGTTGAGCAATACATGCAGACCTACAACTTCCTTTCACTTTCGCTTTCAATTAGAAAGGAGAAGAAAACCAGGGCCAAGGCGAAGACGCAGCAACGGTTGTTCTTGTTGTGGTTCTTCCTCTGAGTGGGAAGTTCAGGAAGCAGGTATAGCTGTGTCTACATTCCTTCAGCGGTTAGGGCTGTCAGAGCAGGAGTCCTTATCCATTGCATCCAAGTCACCGTCTTACTCCAACATGTTGGTGGAGAGTGTCAGGGATTTGGATCAACATTCTATGTGGAACTCCGATTCCGCCTCCTTGGACTTCAGGGAAAAGCTTCTTCACATTGCCTCCCTCAAAGGTGACAACGGAAAACTCCCTTACTTTGAGAGTCTTGGCTTCACTCTTTCTTCCTCTATCACTCTCGCCAGGTATCTCTCCTGTCAGGACCTCCCATCTCTCATGCAGAAAGTTGCATCCATCAAGGACCTCTTATTTTCACGTCAAGCTGATCAGCATCTCATCAACAACATTCGTCGCATGATGCTCCACTTGTCAATTCCGGTCGACGATGATCTACAGCATACTCTCTCCTTCTTTGAGAAGCTTGAAGCCAAGCGTGGAGGCTTAAGCGTTTTGCTCTCTGCCAAAGACATTGCCTTCTGCCATTTGATCGAATCCTTTCCTCGTCTACTTTCACTCTCACTGGATAACCACATCATTCCTATTATTGATTTTCTCCACAATATTGGTGTCCCCAGATCTCATATCCCAACCATAATACTCTCTTTTCCGCCTATTCTGTTCTGGACCATTCAACTCCTTAAAGCTAGACTCCTCGCCTTCAAACAGGTATTCTCCCCTCCATGTTGTTTATTCTTTATTTCTAATGAGTCTATTCCTTCTATCCTCATTTAATTGCTATATATGCTTTTACAGATTCATGTGGTGGATAAAGATTATATCAAGATGTTGATCAAATATCCTTGGGTTCTATCTACAAGTATTCAAGAGAACTATGAGGAGGTTCATGCCTTTTTTCTTTCTGAGAAGGTATCATTTTGTAAGGCCAATGGCCAATTTTTCTCTGCCTATTGATATTATATGCATTATGACTTTATCCTTTTGTAAGTTGAACTAATATTGCTCAAACTAAATAGGACTTTAGTAGTTTAGTTTGAATTGATGTTTCCCTATATACATAAAAGCATACCCTACAGTGAGATCAAACAATTTCAATTGAGTATGATGCCAAACTGAAATGAACCTGTTGCATTGTATTTTACAAGTTAAATATCCTTTCTTAGCATCTTAAGTCACAGTGATGTTAATGCTGTCAAAAGTCTCTAGTTGGTGTACATTCTAGTATGATGTGCTATTGCAGTGTGTTAAGTGTAAATTTTAGGCATCAAGTTAACCAATATCTGACCTTTTAGGCTTTTACAAGTTACTGGTGCTAAAATTAGTTCAAGAAAATATAATAAGAACTTTGTCAAAAACTAATTATAAAACTAAAATTAATTTTATACTTAAAGATTCATTACATAATCAACTCATTAATATTCTAATTAGTAATTACCAGCTTTAATTTTGTGTAGTTGTTTCTTTAGGATCTTAATAATATATCAGATTATATTTAGATCCTTAGCAGTCAGTTCCATATGACTATGTCATATCCACATGGTTTTGGCTGGTTGCTTGATCCTTTTGATGCCTTATTAAGAATAACTTTTTGAATCCCTATGTGCTTGTATCCATTTGATGTTAGTGATACTTATTTTCGGGATGAGTTAGTAGGTATTTAAGGTATATATATTTTATTAGTTTGACTGGAATAATTATTTTGTTGAAGCTCTAGACTAGTAACAAAAGGAATGCTTCATTATAGGTTAGAAAGATATGTATTGACTGTGCAATCAAAGGCCAACCTTACCTATTGGGTTGTTCAACCGGCAAGCTAAAGACGATGTTGGATCAGTTGGCTGATCTTGGAGTTAAAGGAAACAAGTTAGATAGGATTATTGCTAGAAGCCCGCAAGTACTATTGCGGAAGCCCCAAGATTTTCTACAGGTATTTCTCATTTTTCTAGTCACACGTATTATATGCATGTCATTTTGGTCTTTAGTTTGTATCTTACTGATTCATGAGGCTTCATTTTTTTTTTCCAATTTATGGAATAATCTGGTGCGTGTGTTTTTTTTTTCCTGATAAAAGGAGTTTGTGTACCTTGTTGTCTGCAGATTGTTCTGTTCTTTGAAAATATGGGCTTGGATAGAGAAATGATTGGGAGAATTGTTTCTCGTTGCCCAGAAATTTTCGCAGCCAGCATTGAGAAAACTCTTCAGAGGAAGATTGAATTCCTTTCTGGGGTTGGTGTTTCTGAAGCTTATCTTCCTGGGGTAATCAGAAAGTATCCAGAATTACTTGTAACTGACACGGATAGAACTATGCTGCATCGGTATTGTCCTTGTTATTTTAATCTTTCGTTGACTGTTGTTCCAGTTTTTGATATAACAAATTAAGGTTACTTGATCTGCATATAGTTGATCCTACCTAGTAGAAAAAAGGGTTAATTGTTGCTATCATTGTTTAATGTTATTCTATAGTATCATAACTGTATACCCTCTCACATTCTTTATGTTTTCATCTGTCATGTTTTGTAGGCTGAGGTACTTGATGAAGTTAGGACTCTCGGAGAAAGAAGTTGGGTTTATGGTGCGCACATTTTCTCCTCTCCTTGGGTATAGTATAGAGGAGGTTCTGAGACCAAAAGTAGAATTCTTAGTGAAGTCAATGGGGAAGCCGGTACGAGAAGTTGTGCATTACCCTCGGTATTTTAGCTATTCATTAGAAAAGAAGATAAAGCCACGATACTTTGTACTCAAGGGAAGGCAAGTTGAATGTAGCTTGAAGGATATGCTGGGAAAAAACGACGAGGAATTCGCTGCAGAATTTATACTCTCTTCCGATAATGTGTTGTAACTTGTAAGTACCACACATACTTCCCTACCGTTTTTTTTTTGGAGAAATTTAGCTCCTCACAAACAGATTCTTTGATATAAGTGGCAGAAAATCTATATTCCACTAATTTTCCATTGCATATAAAATATCTCATTTGAGTTTTTTAGAAACAAAAAGTCTCAGTTAGAATATCAAAATTTGGTTCATACATCTACATCTTGGTGTCTGATGGTAAGAGAGATAATTGAATTGTCAATAATATCCACTTTCTAATTTATAATTTGTGAACACTCAGAATTCATCTTAATTAATTTAATGATGCAGGGGTTGATGAGAAGTACCAAGGATTAGAAGGTTGAGCTTCTTATGGATGAGGTTGATGGGTTGAAATTCAAATTAACGGATGGTGTTGATGTAGCAAAAGATGGTACTGTTTATTTCACAGATGCTTCATACAAAATACTCATTCAAAGATCTCTACTTTCCCAATGATTTTGCAGTGTCACCAGATCAGCAATTTGTCATCTTTTGTAAGTGTGTTATGTAAGTGTTACATTCTATTCGAATGATTAAGTGAATGTATATAATAGTATTATATTTAATTAGGTTTAGATTTTTGTTTATGAAAAATATATACAAAGATATAGCAACAAGAAAAATATATACAAAGCTTTATCCCACCAGATGATATATAAATATTTATGATATTTTGATGCGTTAATGTCACGACTTAAATCCGTCAATCGGTCTCGAAAGATACAAAATATAAGAGAGTGCAATTATATTTTTCAATAATGAAA
Source organism: Stylosanthes scabra (assembly GCA_036250425.1). Taxonomy (NCBI): domain Eukaryota; kingdom Viridiplantae; phylum Streptophyta; class Magnoliopsida; order Fabales; family Fabaceae; genus Stylosanthes; species Stylosanthes scabra. Next base: position 18,119 of record JASCZI010030452.1, on the reverse strand, counting down.
AGTTTATTTTCTAATTATAGAAACATAACATGCATGGCGAGTATAATGACAAGTCTAAAATATATATATATATTTTTGTTTTAGGTAAGGCTCAAACTCGAAACCTCTTACAATGGGAAGGGAGATAATGTCATATGAGCTATAACTTATCGGCATCTAAAACACTAATTTATTATAAATGAGGATGTGTTTAGTTTGTATTTTTATTCCCCCACAAAATCCTAAAAGTTGATATGCTGAAATTACTAAAAGAAAAATGAAAACACAAACTAACACACCCCTGGTATGCCTTAGAGTAGTAGAAATGGAATAGGATTTTTTTTTTTTTTAGTCGGTGGATTGGACAACCCCCAATCCTTGGTTCACTACTCACGCACACGCTCACACACATCACATTTCCACATTTCAGCTCACTGGGGTTCGAACTCCTTCCCTTAAAGTTGCAGCTACTTTGGGAGTACTTCTCCACCAATGGGCTATGCCCTAGGCTGCAAAAGTGGAATAGGATTGAGTCTTGCAACTGGGACACAAATAAGATCATGGGCTCTAGGAACAGTTAATCCTGGCTGTTCATCCATATCAATAGGTATTCCATAACTTAACAACTTCCCTTCAGAATCAAACATCTTCCAATCAAAGCATTGAAGAAGAGCTCCAATAATGGCAAGTAACTCCCTCAAGGCCAAGTTCATTCCAAGACAACCCCTCTTTCCGGATCCAAAGGGCAATAGCTCAAAGTGGTTGCCTTTGATATCTAATGTGTTGCCTTCTCCTTCAAGAAACCTCTCGGGCCTAAACTCTGTTGGGCTCTCCCACAGAGTCGGGTCTCGGCCCATGGCCCAAATATTAATGCATGCCATTGAGCCCTTGGGGATCTTGTAACCACCAACTATGCAATCTGTGAGGCCTTTCCTTATAAGGAGTGGTATTGGAGGATGCAGTCTTAGTGTTTCTTTTATGATTGCATGGATGTATGGAAGGTTTGGACTGTCCTCTTCACATACCAATCTTTGGTTCCCAGTGACTCTGTCCATCTCTTCTTGTGCCTTCTTCAAGACCCTTGGATTGTTGAACAGTTCAGCTATTGCCCATTGTACAGAGACTGCAGTGGTATCTGTTGCTGCAGTGAAATAATCCTGAAATAATAATGGTGTATAATAAGTTGTTGTAGGTAACCGAACCGGATTTGGTGCTGATTCTCGGTTTTTCGGTCGAACCAGTTACGCTGGTCCGATTTTTAAAAATAATGTTTGCAGGTACTTTTAGAAGCATGATTTTGATAGTCCCGTAACATTTCTCTTTATTAATTAAACCCAGCTTTAGATATGTAGTATGTTGCTTCACTATAACTTGTGAGGTGGTGGATACGTTAACATCAATTACCTACGTACACTTTCTTATTACATTGTTATTAATTATATTGTTAGATATAATTATGTATTACAAAATTAGTAATTAAAATATCAATTTAACTCTTAAAATTTTTAGATATTATAATTTTTAATAAGTTAATTATTTTTATAAAATTTATACTTTTACCATTTAAATCTTATTATGATTTCACATTTTATATATTTAATTTATTTTTTAGATTTGACATAAAATCTCGATTTTTTCTATTTTTGTAAGTATATTATTTACCATTTAGTGTTTCATTTTATAAGAAAGATCATTAGGTTAAGTGGTACTTACAAGGATCAATGCTTTGATATGATTTCTGGTTAACTCAATCTCGGAGTCTTTGTCCTTAGAAACATCAAGTAAAATGTCAAGAAAACTCTTCACATCTTCTTCACAACTGCTACTCTTATTCATAGTATTCATCTTGTATCTTAATGTCTCACGGTCAGAGATAATCTTCTCCAATAATGCATCATACCTCTTATGTATCTGCATTGCTCTCTTCTTGAAACCTTGCAAGTCCAACACCTTAAGGAACCCTATGAAATCTGAAATATTGAACTCTCCAAAGATCTTTGTCACTTCTCGGGCCAAAACCCTAGCCTCTTCAGCTTGGTCATCTGTCCCAGAACTCTTGATGCTAAGCATCATTTGAGATATGATGTTGTTGGAGAGTTTCATAAGCATTTCGGTTAGATTCACGCTCTCGTTTGCCATCGATTTTTCAGCTAGAGATTGAACGAATTCATGGATTTCCCTTGTTCGAACGGGGAGAAATCGCAACAGACTTCGGCTCCCTAAAAGCTCACTAATGCTTAGTTTCTTTATAAACTTCCAATAGTTGTTACATTGGGCAAAAGCAAAGCTAGAATCATGGTAGGTAACCATGTCTATGGCCATGTTCATGTTTCGCGAAGAGTACGCGAGCTCATTTAGCTTGAGAAATTCTTTGGTTAGAGAAGGATTGTTCGCAACCACAAACCTAGCCGAACCGATTTTAAGGAGTATGAGGGGTCCATATTTTTGTGAGAGGTCTTTGAAGGCTTGGTGGAGTAAGGGTTTGAGGAGGTGGAGATGGCCAATTATGGGAAATGATGGTGGGCTTGGAGGGTAACTCAAAGATGGAGCTTTGTTTCTCTTGGAAGAGAGGATTATTTGGAGAAGGAGAAGAAGAAGGAGAAGAGAGAAGAGAAGAGCAATGGTGGGAAGAGAAAACATCTTTGCTTGCTTAATTGAGAAGAGATGATGAGGGATGGAGTTGCATGTGGTTATGATCCGTGAAGTGTGTAACGTGTTATGCCCTATTTATAAATCCATGCATTGCTATGCTCACCAAATTGGACTTTTATTTTTTAAAAGTCAAAATCACGTTATTAAATATTAATCTTTGAATTTTAGTTTACCAAGTGCAATATATAATCATATTCGGCATCCTATCCTATCTTAAATTTGTAGAATAAGTAATACTGTAGCATGTTATTAGCGGCCGACCTATCTAATGGAACAATACTTTAATTTTTTGTTATTTATTGTTGTAGCATGGTAGTAGCTAGAACCTCTATGACTGAAAGGGTGAATACGAGAGATTTATAGAGTAGTCATTATTTCTATTTGAAAAAACGGATAATATCTACAAGCAGACGATCTTGGATATTATAGATGGTATTAAAGTAAGAGTCTGAATCGATATACCTATAGTAATGTTAGGCTTACTTAGGGGTGAAATGTATTGTCTCACGTCAATTAGAGATAGAAACTAAACATAGCTTATAAGAGTATAAATATCTTTTTTATATAAACGTGTTTTGATAAATGAATGCGGAGAGTTTGACATAATATAAACTATATCATTAAAAATAAAATTTTATATCCAGATTAATTATTGTACGAAGAATATGTTAAAGATATAATTATTTAAATCACCTTTTTAATTATATTACTCCTCTCATTTTAGATTAAGATTATAGGTGCTAAAACCTTTCTACATTAATTATTATCTTTTTAATTTTTTTTGTCTTATACATTTAAAATATTAATTAAATTGTTAAGGACGATGAAGTAGTTTCTTCTTCTCTATAACTACACTTTTTGAAGGAAACTTTTTTATATTACTACTTGCATTATTCCTTAGTTTCTTTGTGAAAGACATCGATTGTCAATCCGAAGAAAGTCAATAAGTCATAAAACAATTAAAAATCGATGGATGCAGATTTTCGTTTGAATAATTAACTTATTATTGGCATGGATATATAATAATAAATCATAATGTGATGATGACTTCACGTGCACGCAATATTTATAAAAAAAAAAATAGTTCAACATTTTCAATGTTTTAAATTTCGAAATATATATACAACATAACATTCATAGTTAACAAGTGTTTTATATGGCTATATATGTAGATTTCTGCTCCTAAATTTGTAGGCAAGCTTTTGTGTTAGTTGATGAAGCACGTGTTGTAGGGAAGCTTGAAAAAGAGAGACAAAAAGAGAAGAGGAGCTTGTATTACTATGAATAGTGATGAAAATGAAAGTTAGTTAACTAACAGTAGTAAGTTTACAACGCAAGCTAGCATAGATGGATGAGGATCTGTGCTCCTTAATTATTTTTTTCGGATTCAATTTTTTCAAAAGGATGAAAATGAAGCGAGTTTGTTTGGAAGGATCACCCACTTTGCCTCTGCAGTACCCAAAAAATTACTCATTAAACTTTCTATCCGATGAATACCTGCTCCATACCAAAAAAAGTTGTATATATAATAAGCTTCACCCTAAGATAATAACAAACTTAACAAACTGCCAGTTCAACTATCCTCGTAACTAACCACTCTTCGCACCTCACTCACTCTATGCTTTATCAACACCCATGCATGTATGATACTTTGTTATCATCATGACATGGTCAACTGCATTATTGCTTAATAACATGGAAAAGAGTAAACACCTAATTCCATCATTAACCATTTTTAATTTAGAAAATATCATTTTTAGTTATTCAAAAATCTCAAATCGATCTCAATCATTTAAAAATTTGAACACACATAAATTGGTTGTAAAATCGACGATTGAGAGTTAATTTAGAGTTGGCAAATATATTTCAGATGTTAATATAATGTGTCCAAATTTATAAGAGATTAATGATTGAAGGCAATACGTTTTATTAATATTAATTAAATTTTTTATTAACATTTTTTTTATATTATTAATATTTAGTACTTAGAATTCAATATTTAAAATTAAGTATATGTGGTTTTAAAAAATATTTTTGTTGGCCAACTGGCCAAATATTGGTTAAAAATATAAATTTTGTTAGTAATATAATATTAATATTACTTTTTTTTTTCTTACACACCCAAAAGAAAAAATAAAATCTCTCAAAGGTCATTATAATTAAACCCCTATTGAGGCGTTGACTAAATATCATTTTCTTTTATTCTTCCTATATTAACTAAATAAGAGTTATTATTATAACGTCCAAAAACGAAAGAGTTATTATATGTTTACCAATAAAATATTATAGGATCATCAAATTGATCGATGAATCTCAATACACAGATGTATTTTTTTATAATATAAATTATTCATAACAATCCAAATCAGGGGCGGCTTCTCTTATTTGTATTTTTTTTTTACTTTTTTATTTTCTTTTTAAATATTTTTACTTAATTAGATATAATAGTGAAACACTACAAATAATAATCTTATTCTTTTAATGCTCTTATGTATATTTTATTTATTTATTTATTTTTATAAGTGAAAATATAAAATATGAATTTAATTTTGATGCACAATATGTTATATAAAATCGTGTAATCATAGCAGTTTTTTTGAATGACTAATCACAAGATTAATAAAAAATAAAGTTATTTTTATAAACATAGTGATGCACGTGTAAAATATTTTTACACTACCAGTGTATCAAAATTAAATTTATAAAATATATTTGTTTTCACGACAGTCAGACACCCAATATAATCATTACTCAGTTACAGTCGAGTTTTGCAAGGACTAAAAGATCATCACTTAAATTAATGATATTGCACATAATACCTATTTCAAATCCAGATAGTTAGGTTAGGAAACCATGCTCCTTACCGCCTAGGCTACATGGGAGACGGCAAGATGGGCTGGTTTTTTTTGTTTTTGGTTAAATCAACCCATATTTGCTTTGACACATACCTATGATTTTTTATTGGGTAGAAGGAGTGGATTAAAAAGCCCATATATGGATATACCAAAAAAAAAAGCCCACCATATATACTAAATCTGGGGCCTTGCTAATATAATATAGTTTTATTATAAAATAATATATATATAGTTTCATGCTCACTATAATATTTGTGCCATCATTGTTATCACAAAAACAACTGCGACCAGTCCAAAAAAAAAAAAAAGTACTACCACAAAAGTGATTTTAATAGAGGTATATATGGGATTGAGTTTTCAAATTTCAACTATTGTACGGATAAAATGCACATAAAAATTAATCATTAAATTATCTATTTGTATAGAATATATACATAAAATAAATTAGACACTATATATATTTAGACATAAATATATAATTATATATATTCAATTTTTTAATCCATAAAATTCAAACAACCCCTTCCACTCCCCCTCTTCCCTCTCTTTCCTCTCCTTTTGCCAAAGATAATTATGAAAAATTATACTTCTTTCTCTTACCAGATATTTAAAAATACTTCCTTCCCTTCTATTTATAAAATATATACTTTTTCCTCTCCTACAAAATTTAAAATAACATATATTTTAGACTAGCTATTTGACCAAAACATTCATTAATTAATAATCATCATAAACTTTTATAAATAGAAGAAAGAAAAATATTGTTTAGACATTTTGCAAAGAAAGAGAGCGTTATAATT
>JASCZI010030452.1:0-11754 GCA_036250425.1 Stylosanthes scabra | reverse complement strand
TTAGTTATTTTTCATTTTATATATATATATATATATATATATATATATATATATATATAAACATATATAAACAATGAAATAAAATATAACACAAAACACTAAAGTCAATTGCAATATTAAAATAAGGAACAACTGCTGCTCTGCATATGGTTATTAAATAAATAAATGTCAGCAATGATCTGAGATTCTCGAAGTTAATAATCAAATTTACACTTTAGCCCTCATGTTGAATATGTCATTTGTTGTCTACATACATAGTATTATTATGGGTTATTATAAACTTATATATGTGTGAAGACACCGAAAAAAAAAACAAAAAATAAAACTTATATATGTGTGTGGATATTATATATATTATAAAGTAAAGTCAAGAAGATTAAGTATATGAAGATTCACTTACTCTATATATATATATATATATATATTTTGCACTGATGTCACATTTGTATACTATAATTATTTAATTTGATCACTCTCTATAAACAAAGTAACGTAGTTATTTCAACTCACACATTTCTCACCTTAATTAGTTATAACAAATTCAACATCGCTTCACAAAGAAGATGTCAAACACAAAAGGAGGTGACTCAGCTTCACAAACTCGTTCCGATGACATTCCAGGAAGAAGAAGAACAAGGCCATGGTTTTTCACAATGGCATTCTTTTTCATCGTCCTTCCTGTGATTGTTGCTGTGGTTTTCTTCCGGCTCGACCGGTTTAAGCCAGTTCAGTTACCAGTCCACGACGTGAGCCAATCCAACTCGCAGGCAACCGCTGCAGTGGCCCGAAACCACAACATGCGACGAGGGTCTGAGGTTATTGGAAATGGTCGTGTGTTGGGGCCGGAGGATTTGGCTTACGCCCTAGCGGAAAACGTGATTTACACTGGGTGTGTGGATGGTTGGGTCAAGCGAGTTAAGTTGAGTGATGACTCGGAGAGTGACTCGGCGGCGGTGGTGGAAGATTGGGTAAACACGGGTGGAAGACCACTCGGGGTAGCTTTGGATCAGAGTGGTTCCCTCATTGTTAGTAATTCTGAAAAGGTATTTTTATTAGATATATAATTATTCATGTATTAAAAATATTTTTTTATCTTAAAGTATAGTTGATAAAGTTATATTCAGATATTTATCATTGATTAGAAATATATATAACTATGATATTACTCTCATTTTACCTTTTATTTATTTATATAACTAAATTAATAATTTATTATAGAGCTGTAGACATGCATAATGAAACTATAGGTATTTGGGTTTGAGAAAAACTCAATCTTCTTTTAATCTGTACTGGGTTTTGTTTATTTATTTTATTTTATTTTGTATTATTGATGATGCAAATTAATTTAGTCAACTTTATGGTTCGTCCAAGGATAGAAGAGAATCACGATGAGTTGACTAAATATGCATGGTTGTTAGAAAGATACAAAAGGTAACTAAGATACAAGTAAATTCGGTGGCTAATATCTCAGATAAAGATATACATAAGTTGTATTATATAGTTGCTTTTTTTTTTCTTTTTTCTTTTTTACTTCGTTCTTTCCATAGTAGTTTACTAATTACAAGTTGGAGTAGAAGGATTATTAATTATTAATTAATACAAGATATGAACAATTAGCAGCCTGTGACATGACATCAGTATATTAAATTACGAAAAATGCTAGAGTAAAATTTATTATTTTTAGTAAGTAGTTAATAATTATTAATATTTAAAAGTATTAAATTGAAATATAATATATATTAAACTATTAATTATAAGTATTGAGATAGTTGTTAGGAGTTACTAGCCAAAATAAATTAAAAACTAGCTCTCTAATATTTCTCTGAAATTATTAATAGCATATATATTAAGAAGAATATGATATATATGTGTAACGCTATATATGTATAAACATTAATTTAGTTTAATTTCAATAAAAATTATTCTCATCATTAAAAATATGTAGTATATTATACACTTTGATTAGACTTATTAGTTTAATAAAATGTTTGGTTATCTATCATATTCCAATATATATATACACACATTTTCATTTATATAAACACACATGATGAGATATATTAAAATATTTTTTTATTAAAATAATAATTGTAATAAATTTTAAGAATAGCTTTTACGAGTAAAAGTTTGAATATATTAAAGTAAGAATATTCATTAAATGATTTAAAAAAAAAAGATAAGAACATTTTAATACAATTATTGAATAAATAAATCAATACTCATTAATTAATTTTATTTAATGATGCAGGGGTTGCTGAGAATAAGGAAGGATAATAAGAAGGTAGAGATTCTAACAGATGAAGTTGATGGATTGAAATTCAAATTAACAAATGGTGTTGATGTAGCAAAAGATGGTACTATTTATTTCACAGATGCTTCATACAAATATTCCTTAAAGGAGTTCCCATTAGACTTATTTGAAGGGAGGCCCCATGGTAGATTAATGAGTTATAATCCAACAACAAAAGAAACAAAAGTGCTTGCCCATGATCTCTATTTTCCTAATGGTGTTGCTGTTTCACCGGATCAACAATTTGTCATCTTCTGTGAAACTCCTCTGTAAGTGTTACACTTTAATTTATTCACAAACAAAATATTCACAATTTAATTATTTTAACCATAAACCCTAGTGTTTAGGGTTTAATTAAGGACGCTTAGTCAATAAAATTGATGCGTCTAGTATATTTATTTTAATATTTCACATAGACAGACGTATAAGAAACACTACACCTTAAACTGTAAATAATCCTAGGATTTAGAGTTTAAGATTTCACGATGTCTTGACCAACAGTAAAATTGATGCTTCTGGAATAGATATCGGTTGCATTATATTTTTTCATTATATATAAGATAGAAAATATATATATTAAAATTAAAACTTTTTATTAGCTAAATTCTTATAATATTAGGTATAAATGTGAAGGTTCTTTTAAGTTAGTTAAGGCTTTGGATTATGTAGGTTGAAGTGCAAGAAATATTACATAGAAGGCCCTAAGAAAGGAAGTATTGACAAATTTTGTGATGACATACCTGGCTACCCAGATAACATTCATTATGATGGTGAAGGCCACTATTGGATTGGACTAGTCTCGGTAAAATAATTCTCAACTCTTCAATAATTAATTACATTTTCTTTTATATATATATATATATATATATATATATATATATATTGCCTTCAATATATAATTATCTCTTTATAATGTATGTAAATAATGATAATGTTTAATTTCAAATTTTACATCTACTAATTAAAGATATAGTCTTTTGACAAAGTTAATTGTACTACCCATAGAGCATATATAGTAGAAGGGGACAATCTCTAATGCTACTAATTATTTCTATTCATATATACCAAAGAGTAGTAACATTTTCCTTTTGGCTTTTATTCCATTTTTTATGGTTAATTAATTACGCCGAAAATTCTTATAATTTTATTCAAGTTTTAATTTTTGACTTCATAATTTAAAAGTTGAAAACTAATTCTTTTTTTTTTTATATAAAAAAATTTCATTAAGTTCTAAAGCTCTCCTTCATTTTAATCATAATAAATATAATAATGTTATCTTTGTGATTATTTGATGTAGGGAACAAACCCACAATTGGATGTAATATTCAGATACCCTTTGATTCGGAAGGCTATAGGAATGTTTGCAAAGTATGTAATGAACCCAAAAAAGTTTTTGGCAAAAAATGGAGGGGTTATAGCCGTTAACTTGGAAGGAAAACTATCTTCACACTATTCTGATCCCAAATTAGCATTAGCAAGTGGGATTAAAATTGGTAATCACATTTATTGTGGCTCCCTTAATTATCCCTTTATACTAAGTCTTGATTTGAAGAAATATCCTGCCATCATCTCATCTCATCAACCTGAGCAACAACAAGAATAAAATATATTCACATTATTATATATTCAACCTTTTATAGTTTTATAATATAGATTATACTTTGGTGGTTTTGTATAATGTAATAATGATGAGCATGCAATAATCAATTCATAATAAGATTATTACAATTATTATATATTGTACTCTCTAGTATCAAGAAATTATATAAATTATGGAACGATTAAGTAAATGTACATAAATAGTAATATATTTATCAATTATTCGCATAGAAAATATATATCTATGATTTGATTATTTAGTTAAGTTTAGAAGATTTTTGTTTATGAAAGAGAGAGAAGTAAGGAAGAAAACAAAAAATGGATATCTTAGGAGTTTATGTCTTAACATGAAACTGTACTATAATGAAATGCAAGTTTTTTGTATTTCTGTTTCAAAATCGGGACAAAAATAATATTTATATTTGGGAAATATATACAAGCCACCCATCATTAAAAAGTAGACATTCATTTTCCTATGTTACATTGGCCTCCCAGAACGTAACGAGAATTGCTAATATGAACACCAAAGATGAGCAATTCTTATTGCACTTTGGGGGACCAAAGTAATAAAGGGGCATGGATATCTACTTTTTGAAACAATAGGTGATTTGTATGTATTTCCCAAATGTCAGGATTATTTTTATCCTAAATTTAAAATGTGAGGGATATAGTTGTACCTTTTCCTAAAATAATAAAATTCATACAAATAGGCTTTGCATTGCATCCTGATTAGCATTTATTTATAGACTAACAGATGAAGTTAATGGATTGAAGTTGAAATTAACGGATGGTGTTGATGTAGCGAAAGATGGAATGATTTACTTCACAGATGCTTCTTACAAATACTCATTCAAGGACCACTTCTTAGACTTGTTGGAGGGTAAGCCTCATGGTAGATTAATGAGTTATAATCCAACAACAAACAAAACAAAAGTGCTTGCCCATGATCTTTATTTTCCAAATGGTGTTGCTGTCTCACCAGATCAGAAATTTGTCATCTTCTGCGAAAGTGTTTTGTAAGTTTTTTTTTTTTTTTTTTATGCTTCAGCATAAAAAAAAAAAAACCTAGAAGAAGCTCATAACCTAAGATCTCTTTAAAGGGTAAAAGAATAAATGCCATATGAGTTACTATATGTTATTATTCATGTATTATTAAAAAAAATTTGTCATAACATTTTGAAATTACTATATGTTAATTATTAGCACTAATTATTAATTAAGCATAGATTTAAAGGTTATTTGATTAAATCTTATCCAGGATGAAGTGCAAGAAATATTACATAGAAGGCTCTAAGAAAGGAATTATTGAAAAATTTTGTGATGACCTACCTGGCTTCCCTGATAACATTCATTATGATGGACAAGGCCAATATTGGATTGGAATTGGCGGGGTAAAATAATATCTCAATTTCAATAATTACCTTTTATTTTTACCATTAATTTTAATTTATTTACCTTCAAATTTTGTTCTATTGGTGTGTGGGGCGATTTCATATAAAAAAATTTAGTAATTAATAACCTTTTCCTTTAAAACCATGTTTTATGGTATACTTAATCTAAAAATTTAATTTTACATTTTTTTAAAGAAAAAAATACTAAAACTATTCACTAAATATTCTAGCGTTGACAAAACTATCCAAACATAATTATTGAGTCATTGATATTTGGGTAGTTTTGAATGACGTTTGGATAATTTTGTTAGTGCATGAATTTTTCGTTAGTTTTGATTTTTTTTTTAATTATTCGCTTTCTCCAATAATTTAAAATTTTATAATTGGATATTTATATTTTATATTTTAAATATTTTGTATTTAAATAAATTAGATCACTAGAATAACTAGCAAACAACCTTTTCTCTTCTCAATCAAATTTCTATAGTTTAAAACTTTGGTAATCAATGTCTATAAGAAAGAAAACATAATGTAGTTTTTGTGTTTTAATTATTTAATGCAGGAATCAAGCCCAGAACTGGAAATAATATTCAGATACCCTTTGATTCGGAAGGCTATAGGAATGTTTGCAAAGTATGTAATGAATCCAAGTATGGCAAAAAATGGAGGAGTTATATCTCTAGATTTGGATGGAAAACCAATTGGTCACTATTCTGATCCCAAATTATCATTAGCAAGTGGGATTAAAATTGGAGATCACATTTATTGTGGCTCCCTTAATTATCCCTTTATACTACGTCTTGATGTGAAGAAATACCCTGCCATCAACTCATCATCTTCAAAAAATTAAAAGAAATATATGTACAATGCAATGCAAGTATGATTTATTTTATATATATTATGCACATTATTCAACTTTTTAGTTCTATATAGATTATTATACTTAATTATTAGGTGGTGTTGTATAATAATATATTATTGTCAAATGTTGACATTTATTATTTATCTCCATTTCCTATTAGAAATCTCGCGTTCGACCTAGCTATTCCTAACATAACTTTAGTTAAAAAAAAATGTTAATTTTGTTGCATAATAATATATTATTGACAAGTGTTTCATTTACGAAGCGATGAACTGTAACTCAAATGACATTTATTATTTATCCCCTTCTTTTATTAGAGGTCTCGGATGCGAACTTCTGCGCAACATAATTTAGTTAAAAAAAATGTTAATTCTGTTGCATACAGGTTATTGACGAAAATAACCTTGGATGGGTGAACCACGTTTAAGCTGGTATCTCCCCGCTGTGTAGCATCAATAGGAACTACCTTCTTAATTAATATTAGTATCATCATCATCATTGGGTTCATCATGATCAGTTTCCTCCTCTTAAAACTTATTCACAGCTTCTCGCTCTTTAAGCTTAAAATCAAAGTACTATTTCAAAGCCTTCTTTTCCAAGCAGTTTGTCTTTACATATTTCAAAATCCATCACTGTTTTATACATAGGCTCCATATGACCTAGAAGGTTGGCTTATGGATGGGGATGGTTCCTTGTACTGGACCGCTTCCTTGTATAGACAGTTCTTAATTATATTACAAGTACCTAGGCTGCGTCTAAGGTGAGTAGGTGACTATAGCTTTGGTGGCTATGGATGGCTATCAGTTAACTCAGAGTAATATCTGTTGCACAGCTACTCCTATTTTTGGAAAGTAACCGTACCGGTACGGGTACGCGAAATATTGGTTGAAAAGCGAAGTAAGTGGGCAACTTGGAATTCCAAAGGGTTATCCATGGCAAGATGGTAAAATGGGTAGATGTCAATGAAGAAAGATGATGAGGTGGTGGATAGCATACTGCAATGAGCACGGGGTGATGTAAGTCACGGGTGAAGATGTTTGATGCAAAGATTTGGATTGTGAGTTGTGACTGAAGTGAGGGTGGAAATCCACTTGCGTAGAGCGTCACGACATTGTTAGGAGGAGGAAAAAAGGAGTCGTTGCAGTTAACGGCGGGTGAAGGAACCATCCCCAATTCCCATCCATAAGCCAACCTTCACCTGGTCAACATTTCCAACCGCCAAGTGTTGCATCCTCATTGGTTTATCCAACATAGTCATCGTAGCCATCTTAAACCGTATACATCAAAGACAACACCATGTTATATATAGCTAAGTTAAGTGTTTAGTTAATAGTTAAAACGTGGTCATAAGATTATAAATTAATAAAATTTTTATTGAAAATACAATAAATTTAAATTTCTAATGCAGTTATTTTATATTCATTAAATATAAATATTTAAAACTTTTAATTAACCTATCATGTATGATAAGAGTACACGTTAGCTAGCTAAGCCATTTATAGTAATAATTAAAAATTTATATTTACTTTGGAGTTAGAAGAATCTATCTTCCCCACAACTTATAGATTTGCCATTTACGTAAAAGTAGACCCCACAGGGCCACACCTAGACAGCTAAACCTAAGGATTTTTTTTTATTTAAATAATTTAAATATCATTTTTATCAAAATACACACGGACACACGGACACATGTAATTACATATTTAGGTTGCTGTTACACAACACGGACTTGGCAGCAGCGAGTTGAGCTTTATGAATAACATAATGGTACCTAACCCATGTTATGCTACGATCCAAAGTCATTGACACTAACACGGGTTACGAAGCCCCAAGTTGTGCAACATGGGCTAGGAATGCCCAAGTTATGTAACACGGGCTAGTATGGCCCAAGTTACGTAACATGGGCTAACCAGACCCGTGTTAGGGTCAAAAAACGAAAAAAATTAATTTTTATTAAAAAAATAAAACATTACACATATAAATATAAATAATACATAACAAATATTTAAAAATAATTGAAAAAGTTCACAAATATTAAATATTAATGGTAAATAATTAAAAAGGTTCACAAATAATTACGAATACATATAACTAATTCATTATAAATAAAGTCGTACGTACTAAAAAAATATAAAAATTAATAGTTACAGACAATACATGCATTTACACACAAACATATTTAAGAATTATCTCGCGGTTGCTTTTTCAAAAATATTACAATGATCCTAAACTTTATTACATTTTGATTTTAAGTTATAGTTATTGTAATATTTATGAAAAAGCAACCGCGAGATAATTTTTAAATATGTTTGTGTGTAAATGCATGTATTGTCTATAACTATTAATTTTATATTTTTTTAGTACGTACGACTTTATTTATAATGAATTAGTAATAGGTATTCGTAATTATTTGTGAACCTTTTTAATTATTTACCATTAATATTTAATATTTGTGAATCTTTTCAATTATTTTTAAATATTTTTTATGTGTTATTTATATTTATATTTGTAATGTTTCATTTTTTTAATAAAAATTATTTTTTTTTTCCTTTTTTGACCCTAACACGGGTCTGGCTAGCCCATGTTACGTAATTTGGGCCACACTAGGCCATGTTACATAACTTGGGCCACACTAGCCCGTGTTACACAACTTGGGCATTCCTAGCCCATGTTGCACAACTTGGGGCTTCGTAGCCCGTGTTAGTGTCAATGGCTTTGGATCGTAGCATAACATGGGCTAGGTACCACCATGTTATTCATAAAGCTCAACTCGCTGCTGCCAAGCCCGTGTTGTATAACAGCAACATAAATATGTAATTACCTGTGTCCGTGTGCATTTTGGTAAAAAAGATATTTAAATTATTTAAATAAAAAAAAATCCCTAAACCTAACTACCTAAGAAATAATCAGCAACAAGTAGGACTCATATCCAAAAATAAATTATAAAAAGTTCTATAACAAACACTATCCCATGATGGTGATTTAAGTCATCCATCAACTCAGTTATCTCATCTTTGAATCTTTCTAAACTCAGTTACCACCTCCAAATTGCAACCTTCTCCTTTCTCCTCTTCTTCTTCTTCCCAATATGCAAAAAAACCGCATCTCCAACTCACCACGAGTTGACTCACCTTCTCCAACAAGAACAAAGTCAACGCCATGGCTTTTCAGAGTATCCTTTCTCCTCCTCATTCCTCTGATTCTAGTAGCCGTTCTTTTCCGGATCGAACCATTCGATCCGGTTCATTTCCCGGTCCACGAAATAACCCGGCTCAACTTGGCCGCCACAGTGGCCCGCAACAACAATATGCTAAGAGGGTCTGAGGTTGTCGGAAAGGGACACGTGGCAGGTCCAGAAGACTTGGTTTATGATGAAGCAGCGCGCGTGGTTTACACGGGGTGTGAGGATGGTTGGATCAAGCGAGTCAGATTGAGTAATGACTCGGTGAGTGACTCGGTTGAAGATTGGGTCAACACCGGTGGTAGACCGCTTGGTCTTGCCTTTGACCATCATGGTTCACTCATTGTTGGTGATGCCAATAAGGTTAGTCCTCTCATTTATTTTGATTCTCGAAAAATTTTAAATTAATCATATTTATCTCAATTAAAATTAATTTTTTTTCTTCTATAAATCAAATTAATTGTCAAAACGTAATTTGACTTATATGATTTTATGAAGTAAACTGATTTATAAAATCAGAAGTTGTGAATTAGTTTGACTTATAAAATAAAAATTAAGAATTAAAAGATAATTGATTTTACTTTGAGACTAGCGTGTCTGATTTAAAATTTTTTATAAATCAAAATGGGTATATAATTTTCCTTTTAATTTTTAAAGTAATTAATCATAGTAAAACTAGAAATTATATTATGGTAAAGAAAGATGAGAATTGAAGACAAACTTTATAGGTTAAAATAATTTATCAATTATGTATGAAGCCAAAAAAGGTTGTTAAAATAATTTTTTTTAATTGAATATCAGAAATATATGTTGTTAAATAGTTTTTTTTTTTTTCTCATTTCATATATACGGGGTGTCCTATGTGTATGTTTGATTTTAACCTCTTCCCCAGCTAGCTCTCAAGCATTTTTGGTAATATTATATTTCAACTTTCGTGAAGGACACTTCACACTTGTTAATATCGATAAAAAAAAATATATTTTTTTTTTAATATTAAAATGATAATTTTGAAGAGATATATAATATGAAAGAAAATTAAATGTATGCATAACAATGTAGGAGCTGTTGGTGGTCAGATTCACGTTGAGAGTTTAGTCATTAGGGTTTTGGTAATTTGTATTGTCAAAACACGCTACAAAAAACTTTCAGAATAGCAATCGATTTTAGTAACCAAAAAATTCAGTTGCTATTAAATCGAGTATTAAAAGACCAAAATGAAGTTGGTTGTTAAATTGGTCTCTAAATTATTCATTTAGCGACCACCATTAAAGCCGTATAAGTTGATTGCTAATCGGTTGCTAAAAGTTTAACAACAAATTTTAAAGAAAAATCAGTCGTTAAATCAATTGCTGTCCAAGTTTTTCTTGTAATAACGTGTTATAATAAAAGAAAGTATTATTTATTTTATTAAAAAAATTGAAAACATATTATTTATATTCGATACATTAAATATATTAAAAATTCTTATTATTACATTTAAAAAGAAAATACTCACTTACAGATTGAGTTTGTTTGGAGGACAAAATAAAGGAAAAAGTAAAAGAAAAATAAAAAAAATAAACTCACCATAATTTTTATCACAACACTTTGTATTTCTACATTCTATATCTCTGTATTTTTTTCTCTTTAAGCGCCCTATTTTAAAATGTGTTATTAACCCGTAAGTTAACTAATTCTTAAGAAGTAAAGAAAAAATTCATGTGGTGACGACAAATATGGTAGCTGACAATAATGGTTGTTTGTGTTTTTCGACAAACAATAACGTTTTTTAAATGCTTGTATAGTGAGGAACCTATAAGCAAGTAGTAGTTCTCTAGCTTCTTGAATAATATAGTTGGTACGTAATATTAATATATACTTCTTCCTATAAAATTAAATAATGCATTTGACCAAAAAAAGAAAAAATAATGCATATATATAATAGGGATGGCAGTAGATACAATAAATTAAATAGGACTTACGGCTTCGAGAATTTAAAAACTCTAACACTCTCCATATACATTGATCTTACACGAATTTTAATATTTTAAATTTTATGTTAGATGGTTATTTAATATTAAATAAAAATTTGTTTTAGTACTATTCTTTTTATTATTTCATGCTAAAATATTTTTTTATTTAGTACAAAAATAAATAATTTGATTGAATTATTTGATTGGTTAAATAGATATACATACAGTATAACCGTTTTAAATTTCACTTAATCACAATATTTAGTTTTCTCGTTTCATGCTTTTTTTTTTTTATGTTTTTCAAATGTATTATTATCTATGTAAGAAATGTATGATTAGCAAATTGAATGATTAATTCCGTGAGTTAGTGGCACTAAATAATTATGCAAAAATCAAGAATTTAAATTTAAATATGTATACTCATTTAATATATATATATATATATATATATATATATATATATATATATATATATAAAG
>JASCZI010030451.1:56161-66960 GCA_036250425.1 Stylosanthes scabra | reverse complement strand
TCCACTCGAAGTATCCCAACTTCAAGAATTTTCCTTGAGTGTTTATCTCAATCAACTCTAGTGTTTAATCTCTCAACTCAACAATAAGAGAACCAATCTCTTATTATACAAATCAACAAGGATTTTTGGAATCTCTCTAACAAGAGTATGATGATACAATGAATATCTATGAACCAAATTGTGTGTATCTCTCAAATTAGTGCATAAAACACTTTGAAATGAATATAGAATGAAAGAATAATAACAAGAAGCTTTGCAAATGATCAAGTATTTGAAATGAGCTTCTTAAACTTGTATTTATAGACTCCCAAAAGCATATAGCCGTTGGGGTGTAAAAGGAATCAAATCATTTTGTCAAACTAGCCGTTTTTAGGCAAAATATAACTAAAGCATCGATGCTTTGCAGAGAGCATCGATGTTTCATGTAACCGTTGCAAATAAATTTGAATTTTTGAAGTGAAGCATCGATGCTTGATGCAAAGCATCGATGTTTTCGTATTTTGGGAAATATTTGACGTTAATTTAGCATCTATGTTTGCATAGAAGCATCGATGCTTTATCTTGAGCATCGATGCTTTGGCTTGGATTTCTTTAGAACATGTTTTTCCAATAGAAGCATCGATGCTTGATCTTTGAGCATCGATGCTTTGGCCTTATGTTTCCCAAAAATGAGTTTTCAAAGCATCTTTACCAAATCTTTTCCTTCTAAAACATATTTTATAAATAACATAACATTTTAAAACTAATTTTTGAGTGTGTGTGTGTGAGAGAGATAATTTAATTTGGTTCTTGATAAGAGTTTACCTAAGTCCTAAGACTCTAAAACGTCTTCAACCTTGCGGACTTTGTGTTCTTGTTGTAGTTGTTGTTTTGCTTTCAAGTGGATCCTCAAATCTTTCGATGGTTGTCATCAATTCCATAATGGTTGTCATTCATCAAAACCTAATCATAAAAACCTTGCATGCATATTGTAACATGGTTTACACACATGACCAGATTAATAACATAATTCTTAATACACTGAAATTAGTCCCATAACGTACCACAAAAAATGATAACACACTAAAAAATATATATATGTAACTAAACAACAACTAAGAACATGAAATCAATGTCGTCCTCTATGCCTACTGATAAACCCCATTTCGATGGGTTATTTCATATCATAAATCGACTAATTATCGACCTCTCACCACTTAAATACTAGCAAAATAAGCACGTTTGCGTTTAATCATTCATTAGGGTTGTAAATGTAATTATCTGCTATTTTAGCCAATTTTTACCTTGTTTTAAACCATTTCCCATTCCGCACGATGCCTTGATGTGTGCGTTCAAGTGTTTCAGGTTTTAACAGGTAAAGTTCGGAGCGGAAGTGGCTTAAAAGTGCGAGAAGAATGAGAAGATCGCAAGCAAAACCTAAAAGGCCATTTCTGGACCCTGTGCGTACGCACCAAGAGCCAATGCGTACGCACCTATAGCCTTGGGCGGCACGCCCAAACTTGGATTCGGAACTAATGCGTACCCACCAGAAGCTCCAGTGCGTATGCACTAACGGGTTTCAGCATCTATAAATAGAGGAACCTTCACCATTCCAAGGGGAGCCCAAACCACCATTCCTTTAGTTTAGTTTAGGGTTCCATTAGTTTTTCTCCATTTTCACTAGCCAAACATTTTACTATTTTTTTATTATCTATTTTATATGCTGTTACTCTGCTGACTTTAATTTTGAATTATTCAATTTTACTGCCGTTATTTTGTCCGTTTGATTTCTGTTATTTTGCTATCATGTCTTACCGTTATGCTGCCTGTTTAAATTCTGCAATTATGATTTTCGTCTGTAGCGAGTAGTGACCATAGTGACTCGGCTATGGGTTGAAATGTGCGTATGACCTTAGCTGCCGATCCCTAAGGGCAATGGATGGGAGGAACGGAGTTAATTTCGATGCCGTTAACGCTATGCCCCTGCCAACAGCATGGGGACCTTAATGATACAGACTCAATTCGGTGCAAGTTGCACTACTGGTGAGTTCTTCCTGGTGACACGGGATTTACTCGAGTTCTGTTGTAAGACCTAGGTCCCCCGCTGTTGTGTATGCCTAGAACATTCGGATAGGGGTTAACTCCGCCACCCTGTGGTGGTTAGTTTCCTTTAGGTGACAGTTCATCCAATCTGGGATCGATAGTGTTCATAGGGACGCACAGTATTTCAACCCATGGTCGGGCAATCTTTAATTCACTGCTATTTTAATCTGCTTTCTTGAGCTTTACTCTCAACAACAAACTGCAACCAACCAATACTTTCTCAATTGAAAACAAACCTCTGTTTCTGCTTCCTAGGGAAAACGACCCGAGTCCAGTACTCGGTATTCTCAAACTTGGTTGCACCTCTATGACACTTTTAAACTAAATTTGGACAGCGGCCCTGACAAGGCCGCGCGCATGAAATTTTTGGCGCCGTTGCCGGGGAAGCGGAAATGTGTGTCTGATTTTGGTTGATTGTGAATATGTGAATACGATAAATATAATAGTCTTTTAGTTCTCCTATTAATTAATAGTGTAAATATTTTTCTTTGTTATAGGTACCAATAATCAATGGGTTCTCTGCCAACATTTAAAAATCCATGTGCGGAACCTTGTTCCCAGGGATATTATTCCGACAGCAGCAACGACGGATATTTTAGTTGTGAAGAATCCTTGCCAGCATACCAACTCGATTATGTTGAAACGTCGCGCCAGAACGAGAACCGAAGGATATTGGAAGACTTAATTAAGGAAGGATTGGAGCTTCAAAGATCCCAAAAGAAATTATATTCTCAATCAGCAGCAACGATACGCCTGGCAAACCAAGTACTTCAAAACAGCTCCATACAAGACCTGCCAATGAAAAACACCTTAGATGCTGTCACACTGCGATCTGGAACACAGCTTAAAGGACCCCCATTATCGGCTCATGTTGCCGAACCATTGTCACAAAATACACAGACTCTAGAAATAACAGAATCTGGTAAGAAACTGGTAAGAAACCAGAAGCTGCGCAAGAAGGAAATAATAAACCCGTATGATGCATGAACATCATTAGAAGGATTTCTCATGAATTAATTAATTTCTAATAAAGAAATAACCTCTTTTACAAGTAATCTCATTCCCTTTTTATATCAAAATACTTGATTAGTTAATTTTTATGATTTACAGGGAATAGAGGAAAGAGAAAGAGAATTGAAGAAGAAATGAAAGAAGATTAAAAGAGAGCAAGAAGAGAAAGAATGGAAGAATAATTTGATAAAAAAAAAGCTAAACACTTAGAGGAATTTTGAAGAATTTTTTAAGAATTTTTGAAAAAGCTCCAGGAGGCAAAAGATTGTGGCGTGTGCTACACGCCCACACACTTAAGCAAAGGAGCAAACATTCATGTGGCAGCAAGGGTGGCGTATAGCACATCAAACCAATGTGCTACATGCCCATTCAATGTGCTACACGCCGAGTTAGTGTGCTACACGCCCTAGCCATGTTTTAATTACAAAGGTGGCATGTAGCACATCAAACCAATGTGCTACACGCCACCAACAAAAGAGGCTACTGGAAGTTAATTAATTGATTGGTTTTTGGGGGGAATTTGAGGAATTAACTTGGTTGTTTTGATTATTTGATTTGAGAGAATTTTAGTAATCATAACAAAGGTTGAAAACTTAATCCTCATGATTTATCAATTGAACTAGAGATAGGAATTTGATAAATGTGCAACACCTTATTCTGTTAATTCTCAATTGGTTTAGAACTAGCTTGAGTACGTGACATATAACTTGACCTAGGATCACTTTTGAGTTTTAATAAGAATGAATCAGAATCAATGCTTAACCTCTTTTCTTAATTGATTAGTCAAGAGATTGATAATTGGTTAGGTTTAGAGAAATTAAATCACTAAGAGATTAGGGTTTAGTTAAGTAGGATTCATTGGGAATTGATCATGCTTGTTAAAGAAGAAATTGAATTCAAGAATTAATAGCTTAGGGTAAAACATCTCCAAGTCCTTAACTCACTTCATCACTGTTTTCTTAAATCTTATTTTGATATTCTTCAAGTTCACGTTATTGCTAGTAATTGTTCATTGGTTCGGTTTTGCAATTGGATTCCAACTTCTCTGTTTTAGTGATTTGGTCTAATCAAAAGGGTTAATTAATCATTATGTTTAATTCGTCAATCCTCATGGGGACGATACTCACTCACCGTGGTATTACTTGCTACGATTCGGTATACTTGCCGAGTTTAGAATTGTAAAATCCGCATCAAGTTTTTGGCGCCGTTGCCGGGGATTGATTAGTGGTTGACAATATAGGACTAATAAACCTAGTTGAATTAGACTATTTTTATCTTATTTTTAATTTGGGAGTTTCCTTCTCTGTTAAAGTTGGAAATTCACATTGTTTGTTGCTTGTTTTTGTTACTTCTGCATGCAGGGAAATAGAGACAAGCAACCCATACAATTTGATCCAGAAATTGAGAGAACTCTACGTAGGTTAAGAAAGCAATCTAAACTTCAACAAGAGACCTTGGAAGAGGTTTCTCATCAAGGATCCATCATGGCAGACAATGAAAATCTCAATGATAATCTCAATGAGAATCAAAGAAAAACTCATGGTGACTACACTATTCCCACTACTAATAGTTGTGGAAGTAGCATTGTTAGACCTACTGTGGCGGCAAACAACTTTAAACTCAAGCCTTCTCTCATTCAACTTGTCCAGCAAGATCAATTTAGTGGAAGCCCTCAAGATGATCCAAACCTACACATTGCAAGCTTTTTGATGCTTTGTGATACATTAAAATATAATGGTGTCACTGCCGATGCCATTAGATTGAGGCTCTTTCCTTTTTCATTGAGAGACAAGGCAAAGCACTGGCTACAAACCCAACCTCTTGAGAGCATAACTACTTGGGATTAATTAGTCAACAAATTTCTCTCCAAATTTTTCTCTCCACAGAAGCTAGCCAAATTGAGAAATGACATAGAATCCTTTGCTCAAAAGGATAGTGAGTCATTATATGATGCTTGGGAAAGATATAAAGAGATGCTGAGGAAGTGCCCAACAAATGTGTTCCCTGATTGGTTACAACTCCAAATATTTTATGATGGACTTTCTCATACTTCAAGAATTTTAATTGATTCTTCTGCAGGAGGTTCACTACAAAGAAAATCAGTTGAAGAAGCTTTAGAGCTAATTGAAATTGTGGCCAACAATCAATACATGAATTCTTCAGAAAGGAATGTAAAAAGAGGAGTGCTGGAAGTAGGTACACTCGATGCTCTTTTGGCTCAAAACAAGGCATTGTCATAGCAACTAAGTTCCATCACAAAGCAAATGGGGAATATGCAAGTCTCAGTCGTTGGAAATTATGCAACTTGCAGTATTTGTGGAGGACCTTATGAACAAAGTACATGCAATTTTATTCAAGATGATCAACCAACAACAAAGCAAGTCAACTTCATGGGAAACCAACAAAGACCACCTTATAATGGCCCTCATTCTAAAACATATAATCCAGGTTGGAGAAACCATCCCAATTTTGGTTGGGGAGAAAATCAAGTGCAGAGAAACAATTCATACAATAACCCCCCACAGTCACAACCTTTTTCAAACACATACCACCCACCTTATCAACCAAACCAAACATACCGACCACCACCACCCCTTGTCCACACATAAAACTCACAAAAATCCACTCAACCCTCTTCCATTGAAAGTGCCTTAGAAAAACTTTCTCTTTCCACATCCTCTTTTGTCCAACAAACCCAAAATTTCATGAATGAGACCAAAACTAGCTTAAAAAGTAAAGAGGCGGCAATTAGAAATTTAGAGGTACAAATGGGACAAATTGCCAAGCAACTAGCTGAGAAGCCCACCAAAACTCTCCCTAGTGACATCATTCCCAGTCCAAGAGAAGAATGCAAAGTAGTGACATTGAGAAGTGGTAAATAATTGCAAGAGGAGAAGAAAAATGTATCAACAGAGGCTGAAATAACTCAAGATAGTCCCAAGTCAAAGCAACAAAAGGAGGTTCCCATCTCATCTTCTGAAATCTCTAAGGAAAAGGAAAAAGTCAAGCCTTATGTTCCAAAAGTCCCTTTTCCTCAAAGATTGAAGAAAGAGAACGTGGATAAACAATTCTCAAAATTTCTTGAAGTGTTTAGGAAGCTACAAATCAACATTCCTTTTGCTGAGGCTTTGGAACAAATGCCATCGTATGCCAAATTCATGAAGGAATTACTCTCCAAAAAGAGAGCATTCAATGAAGAAGAAATAGTGGTTCTCACAAAATAATGTAGTGCAATTATTCAAAAGAAATTACCTAAAAAATTGAAGGATCCAAGGAGCTTCCAAATACCTTGCATAATTGGGGATATCACTATTGGCCAAGCACTTTGTGATTTAGGTGCTAGCATTAATTTAATGCCTCTGTCCATGGTAAGAAGGTTGCAAATTGAAGATCTCAAGCCTACTAGAATTTCTCTACAATTGGCAGACAAGTCCATCAAAGTTTCACACGGTATTGTAGAGAACTTGCTAGTAAAAGTGGACAAGTTTATTCTCCCTATAGATTTCATTATTTTAGATATGGAGGAAGATGAATCTTCTTCTCTCATTCTTGGGAGACCATTTTTGGCCACTGGAAGAGCATTTATTGATGTTAAAGCAGGGGAGCTAACTCTAAGGGTGCATGATGAAAAAGTAATATTCAATGTTTTCAATGCCATGCAATATCCAAATGAAACTGAAAATTGTATGAGGCTTGATATCATTGATTCCTTAGTCCAAGATGTACTTAAAGAAGACAATGACAAATCTGTTGAAGAACTTTGTGCCACCAAAGAAGGGGACCACGTGATGGAAGGTTCCAAATTTGAAGAAGAGAACAAAATCCAACAAGAAGTGAAGCCTCTACCACCTTTCCTCAAATATGTTCTCCTTGAAGATGAAGAAAAATTTCCACTAATCATAAATGCTTCTCTAAGCAAAGATGAGGAAGAACAATTACTCAAGATTCTCAAAGAGCACAAAACAGCACTTGGATGGACAATTAGTAATCTTAAGGGGATAAGTCCAACTATGTGCATGCACAAAATATTATTAGAAGAAAATTCCAAACCTGTTATGCAACCACAGAGGAGACTTAATCCAACAATGCAAGAAGTTGTCCACAAATAAGTCATGAAGCTATGGGATGCTGGAATTATTTACCCAATTTCAGACAATTCATGGGTAAGTCCAGTGCAAGTGGTTCCAAAGAAAGGAGGCATGACAGTGGTAACCAATGAGAAGAATGAGCTCATACCAACAAGGACAGTCAGAGGTTGGAGAATGTGCATAGACTATAGAAGGCTCAACTTGGCTACAAGGAAAGATCACTTCTCACTTCCCTTCATTGATCAAATGCTTGAAAGGTTAGCAGGACATGCGTTTTACTATTTCTTGGATGGGTGTCGCGACGTCCCCGCACGGGACGGCACGAACGAAAAGGAAATCGGGACGAACGGCGCTCGTCACTGTTTATGGTACTTTGGGAAATTGTGATTTGAGGTTCGGAGTCGCCACCAATCAATTTTTCCATAAAAATGGAATGGCTAATTGGATGCCAAAATGAGGAAAAAGGCCTGCGGTATCAGAGTTTGGATTCGGAGTTGTTTACGAATATGGAAGGTATTAGCACCCTATATCGTCTGTTCATTGAACGGTTACCATTTAATTCATTATTACTTGTCGACTTAATTTTATTGGTCTTTTTTGAAAACATGTATTCATTATTATTTTGATAACTAAATCTCAACAACGCACTTGGCGAGAATTAATACCCTAATTCTTTAGTCTTTTATGAAAATGATATTTATTTTATATTTTGCTGTGAAATCAAATTTAATCAACGCTTATAATTAAATCTGATATAAAAACTTTAGGAATATTAGAAAGAAGTAATCTAATCGGTACCCCGATTTTCTTCTAATTTCCCTCATAAGTTAACTTGAAAATAATATGACTTATAAGCATTTAGTTTAATTAAGATGATACTTTATTTAAACATGTTATAACACTAAAAAGGTGTATAAATAATTTTTTGATGATACACGAGTTGTAAGTATAATTAGACACAGGAAGATAATAAAAAGAATGCATCATACTTATTAATTAATTAATTAATTAATATATATATATATATATTTAATTTATTATAAAAAGAAACATCAAAAAGGAAAACTTGAACGTTCATAATAATAATAATAATAATAATAATAATAATAATAATAAAAAGGTTCAAAGCACGAAACATGTCAGTGCACAACAAACAATGAATTCCTTTAAGTTTAGTTCATGCCATTAATATTTTGAAGTACATAGTAGAAGGAATCAAAGCATTTAGGTAATCTGATGATTCATATGCATGAGCATTATCAATATTTAATATGGTTATTCTATTTGAAAGCAATTATATTCAATTCTCTCCCAGATTAAAAGCTGTACAACACACTTTAAACTTCTCCATTTATGCATCAGCCATCATTCACCTTATTCCAACCATTCTTCTTTTGTCTTTTAATTATTTTCTTTTGAATTGTTATATGTTTCAATTGAAGTTATGATTATAGACCGGTATATTCACTACATCATACCCCAAGTTAAGTCACATATAAGTTGAAGATTTTTTTTTGTTTCAGTAGCCAAAGGAAGAGATAAGAAATTTGGAAAGTTAATTCTATGATATTATCAACGGTGACAAGATGAATAAAACAAGAGATGGTTTATTTATCTATGGCAAATAGGATAAGTGGGCTCCAGGTAATTATTTTTCCTTTTTAGAAATAAAAAAAAACTTACGAAGTCATGTATATATCAGTAACTAAAATGTTTACAAAGGTATAGATATTACATGAAAATATACCTAGTATATGTTGTGATTTTCTCTGCTTCAAATTTAAGACATTCTCTTCTCTTCAAAACCTTCCCCGTTTTCTTCTTCACTGTGATATTATATAATATGATCTCCCTAATATTTTTCGGAATTTTTCCTCCTCCCTGGACTCTATGATGCTTCATAATTTATAGAATACAAAGACGTTGGTTGAATGATTGTCCCCTATGCTTTCCAGTCCATATGCCATTTCAAGTAATGGGTGTTAACGTCTTTTGCCCATTTTCAGTGAATGATTTTGTCAAAATAACGTTCTTCTTTATTATCCACTGCTTCTTGTCTTTCTTTTTCTATTCCCCACCTAATCTGGATCATGATGATGTTTTGTAGGTTATCGGCAAATTGTTGAGTGGAGTATGAGTCGGATCAGATTTTGGAGTTTGGTCATTATTTTTGAAGCCTTGTTGAGCCTTGTTCTGGATCTTGTGAAGTATTGGGTCGAGCTATTGAGCATTCTTCTTCTTTTTTTTTTTTACATTGTAACGATTTAAATTTTTTTGTATTAAAAATATATACAAAAAATATGGACAAATTTGAGTATCAACAATGGGTACTCGGGTTATAACCAATTTGCGGTTGACCCTGTGGACCAAGAAAAGACAATATTCACATGTCCTTTTGGTATTTTTGCTTATAGATGTATGCCTTTTGGTTTATGTAATGCTCCTGTTACTTTTCAAAGATGCATGATTTCTATTTTTTCTGATATGATTGAAAAGCACATGGAAATATTTATGGATGACTTATCTGTTTTTGGTAATTCATTTAGTGTTTGTCTCAACCACTTAGCTTTAGTGTTGAAAAGGTACCAAGAAACAAACCATGTTTTAAATTGGGAAAAATGTCATTTTATGGTAACAGAAGGAGTTGTTCTTGGTCACAAGATTTTACACAAAGACATAGAGGTTGATAAAGCTAAGGTAGAGGTGATTGAAAAATTACCACCACCAATTAATGGGAAGGGAATTAGAAGTTTCTTAGGACATGCTGGATTTTATAGGAGGTTCATAAAAGATTTTTCTAAAATTGATAAACCTCTAAGTAATCTGTTGGTAACTAGCACTCAATTTATTTTTGATGATGAGTGTAAGAATGCTTTTGAAACGCTTAAGAACAAGTTGATCACTGCCCCAATAATTGCACCCCCTGATTGGTCCTTACCATTTTAATTAATGTGTGATGCTAGTGATTTTGCTATTGGTACTGTTTTAGGACAAAGAAAAGAAAAGTTGTTGCTTGTGATATATTATGATAGCCGTGTATTCAATGATGCACAAAAGAATTATACAACAACTAAAAAAGAGCTTTTGGCTATTGTTTTTGCTTTTGATAAATTTCGTTCATATCTTATTGGATCAAAAGTAATAGTCTACACTAACCATTCTGCTCTTAAGTATCTTTCGTCCAAACCGGATTCAAACCCAAGGTTAATTAGATGGGTACTACTCCTTCAAGAGTTTGACATTGAAATCCGAGATAGAGAAGGAGTTGAAAACCCTGTGGCAGATCTCTTATCAAGGATTGAAGATGGACAATTAATATCACTTCACTCCACCATCAATGAGTCCTTCCCTGATGAACAGATCCTTGCTATCAAAGAAGCTCCATGGTTTGCTGACATAGCAAACTTCTTAGCAAGCAATGTCATTCCTCAAGACTTTCAACCTCACCAAAAGAAGAAGCTCTTCAATGATGTCAAATATTTTCTGTGGGATGATCCCTATTTGTTCAAAAGATGTTCTGATGGCTTAATTAGAAGGTGCATTCTTGAAACAGATATACATGATGTACTATGGCATTGTCATGGTTCTGATTATGGTGGTCACTTTGGTGGAGAAAAT
>JASCZI010030450.1:31007-67261 GCA_036250425.1 Stylosanthes scabra | reverse complement strand
TGACTTGTGGCAACTTTTGCAGGCTATATCTGAGAGAGGACTCGAGCTGCTCTCGACAACATTTATCTTCAGTTTTCTTGTATGTAATTGTTAAGCTTAAAATCTTATTTAAGATTTCAGATTAATGGAATTCAGTGATTCTGTCTCTGATTTTGTGTGTCCCTATATCAAAGGTTTTCAGTAGTTTACATCCTCCAATCTTGTTGCCTAGCCCATTTAGTAAACATTGAAAAATTTAGGTACTAACACTTTTGTTAATGGAGTATTGTTCAAATCATCATGTGAATATGCTAGAATTGAAATATGAACAAATGACTCATTCTTGAACTTAATAACAACGACGGAAGTCAAATCCTATCCTAGCATTAGATTAGGGTGGCTATGCATGCCAATGCAAAGTTGTTGAGATTTATCAAAAGCCAAATTTGATACCTTGTTTGGTTTTATTGTTACTCCATACTTCTTGATAATAACCCTTTTTTTGTTGTCATTTTTATTAATCTCATATCAGGCGACTTTAGCACTTTACTTTGCGGGTTGCAAGTCACGAAGTAAAGGTTCATCTCTAAAACCTCATATCACTGGAAACCTGATACATGATTGGTATGTTCTAAATGTTAAAATTACTTTAATCGTGATGTCTTCTATTTAAAGTTTGTGCTTGCATACTTGATGTTCTGTTTTTCTGTCTACTATAATGAGTTACCTACTTTCTAATTAGTGTGAAGTGTGAATATGTTTGATTTTATTCCCTTGACCATTGAAGAAATTGGATTTCTATAGTTAATCTTGCTTTTTTGTTTTCTGTTTTACTTTAATAGGTGGTTTGGAATACAACTTAATCCTCAGTTTATGGGTATTGATCTCAAGTATGTTATCCACCTGATGTGATTCCTTCTTTGTTCTATTTAATATGATTGCTTAAGCCTAAATAATTGTGAGTTATGATGGGGAAAAAGCCTTTCTAGCTTGCACCCCGGTCAATGGAATTGTCAAATTGCAAATTTTTTGTGATTATTCTGAATACTATAGATATTCCTGCATATATATAACGGAAGCGTCAAATTGCAGATTTTTCTTTGTTAGAGCTGGAATGATGGGGTGGCTGCTTATCAATTTATCCGTTCTCGCAAAGAGCATTCAAGATGGTACTTTGAGCAAGTCAATGATTCTCTTCCAGCTATTTTGTGCGGTAATCTCAAAATCTTGCATAGTTCTAGTTTCTTGAAATTTTTTCTTTCTTTTGGTGTGTAACTTTCTTCACATTTATTCCAGTTATACATCCTAGACTACTTTGTACACGAAGAGTTCATGACATCAACGTAAGTGAATTGCATATGTTTTTCTTGAAGACTTCGTTACTACAAATATCATCTCACACACGTATAATTTACATCAATGTGTAATTTTTACGTGACATTCTCAGCAAAACTTGTTCATTGCAATCTCTCCTTAAAAGAGAAGACATTTTTTTTCCATGCAATATTTTCCCCAGGTTATGAATTCATGATTATGATATCTGCACTGTCATAGTGTAATTCATGTTGGATATAATTGTCTTCTGTGATCTCTTCTTTAAATTATTGTTTCCAGCTGGGACATAATCGCAGAGAGATTGGGTTTCATGTTGGTCTTTGGAGATTTAGTGTGGATTCCTTTTACTTTTAGCATACAGGTAATTGCTATAATGTATAGTACTCTTTCGTTTAACACATACCGTATATTGACATACTACGATTGCTGTCAGGGCTGGTGGCTCTTGGTGAATGAGGTGGAGTTAACAACGGCTGCCGTTATAGCTAATTGCCTTGTCTTCCTGATCGGGTAACGTGTCCGTAATATCCAACAGTGAATTTTAAAATGCACCTTATACACTTGGAAGTTTCATAAATTCATAACATAAACTTGCGGATCAAACTCTGCAGATACATGGTATTTCGAGGAGCAAACAAGCAAAAACATGTTTTCAAAAAGAATCCGAAGGCTCCTATTTGGGGTAAGCCTCCAAAAGTCATCGGTGGAAAGTTACTTGCTTCGGGTTATTGGTAAGATTTCTTTTCATTTGATATCTGTTTTCTGTTTCTATTTTTCCTTTCACCTTTAATCTAACATGCGATTACCGAGTAAGCACTATCAGAACATGTTGGGATTTTATGTGCTTAGCCGCTTAGGCATTATACATTACACATTTTACATTACTCTTTCGATCTTTCCGTCCACTTTTCTGTACATCCTTAAATCAATGTATACCAAAACGTGACAATGACAGATAAAAGAGAACCTAGGCAGAAACGTTTTATAATCTGTCGTTATTGTTTGTCTTCCTAGAGCCTTGTTAGAACAATGTACATACACTTGTTGATTCGTTTTCTCATTGAAAAGATACTAACACGAATCACCATTGTTGCTGCTGTTGTTGAAGGGGTATTGCTAGACACTGCAATTACCTAGGTGACTTGCTTCTTGCTCTCTCCTTTAGCTTACCTTGTGGGATAAGGTGATCTCATTAACTCAATTTCTATGATTGTTTCGTCCTATAAAGAAAATAATGTCAAACCTTGTAACATAATTTACTCATTTTTGCATTGCAGTTCACCAATTCCATACTTCTATCCAATCTATCTTCTTATTCTGTTGATTTGGAGAGAGCGAAGGGACGAATCTCGGTGTGCAGAGAAGTATAAAGAGATATGGGCTGAGTATAGAAAACGTGTTCCATGGAGAATATTGCCATATGTGTATTAGAAAGAAAAGAAGAAGGAGGCTTCATTATATCGGCTCTTGCATTTTTATAGAATAAAAACTATTCACAGAATTGCATGTTGTTTATGAAGGAGTTTATAAGTGAAACCCTTGTTTTGTTTGATGAGAGCGAGATGGATGTTTTAGCAAACTGGTCTTTGAATGAACTAGGTTTCTCGTGGTATCCCCCAACTTGGTAGGTCAAGTACTAATTCGCTGCGAATCTGAGCTTTATTTAAAGATCTATTGTTGGCTAAGACTAATGGATTGCTGCATAAATAAGACGAGATTCGAATCCTCAGAACTTATTTAAGTGGATTAGTGAGCTAACTACTAAATCAATCTAAATTGGTTATTTTTCTATCTATATTGATTTATCGTTGACATACTAAGAGATTTGAATACTTTAATTTTTTTGTTTTGGTCAAAGAATACTTGAATTCTTAGTTGGCTTTGTAGGCAGTACAAAGCGAGGGAGGTGGATATTTTAACAAATTGGTCTTTGAATGAACTCGGTTTTTCATGGTGTTTCCTAATTTAACAAGTTAAGTATTAATTTGCTGCAAATTTGAGTTCTATTTAAGGGTTTGTTAGCTAATGAATTCCTGTATAAATAAAATGAAATTTAAATCATTGTTACTTATCTAAGTGGATTAGTGAACTGACTATTAGATCAAACTAAATAGACTATTTTTTATTTTTTTTTGGTATTATGGAGGCCCTAAGGCCGAAAAGAAGCAAAGAAACTAAGGGTGCGTTTGATTTGCGATTTCATTTTCTATTTTCATTTTCAGTAATTTCTGTTTTCTGAATTTTGTGAAGGAAAACAGTGAAAACAATAAAATCTTATTTTCTGCTATTTTCACTTTTTTCTTCACAAAATTCAAAAAACAGAAAACACCAAAAATAAAAACAGAAAATAAAAACACAAACCAAACACTAAAAACCTCTACAAGAACAATGTCCCCTTACAATCAGCCTTTTTTTTTTAAGGACAAAAGCAGAAAGTTTCAATAAAACTATTTTTCTACTTATATTGATTTACATGCCAAGAGATTTTTTTTTTTTTTTTTTGAACATGGGCTACTGCCTTTTTACCCCACCCCACCCCAATCCCAACCATCTCACCCTTTTTACACAAGGGTTATTCATGAGTTCTATCCCTCCACTGGGATTCGAACTCGGGTGTAGTCATTTGGGAGGCACAACATATGCCCACTCAACCAAGCCTCCGACCACCATGCCAAGAGATCTGAATACTTGAATTCTTATTGGGCAGTGTGGGCAATACAAAGCTAGCCAAGCCCATTATATCCAATCTGATCCAATCCAACCAAACCAATCCCATTCTAACCCAATTTGATCCAAT
Source organism: Stylosanthes scabra (assembly GCA_036250425.1). Classification (NCBI taxonomy): domain Eukaryota; kingdom Viridiplantae; phylum Streptophyta; class Magnoliopsida; order Fabales; family Fabaceae; genus Stylosanthes; species Stylosanthes scabra. The sequence goes on along the minus strand of JASCZI010030450.1, from coordinate 63,150 downwards.
CCAACCCAACGCAACTTGATTTAACCCAATCAACCCAACCCCAAAAGAGAAAATTTGGGCCATACCTAATATTTATGGAGTAATACTAAGAAAATAATTATTACCGAAAAAATAAATAATTAATTCAAAAGAAATACCAAAATGAGTCCAAAAAAACTTAATTAAAAGAAAATGGATAGAAAAATAATAACATAAAGTTATCATATTTAATTTAATATTAATAATTATATATTTATAATGTATAAAATTATTTATATATTTAAAAAAGTAATTAATAAATACTAAATAATGAAAATTTAGGCTACATTCCAAACATGTTCCTATTTACTCTTTGTGAGGCTATCAGTTCAACCACTTGGTCTAGCACTACTCTAGCCTCTGCTGCAGCAGAGATTTGAATTTTTTTTATGTTTTGGTCATGAGAGATTTGAATACTTGAATTATTTTTTTGTTTCTTTTTTCTTATTCGACAATGTAAAGCCAATCCCATTCTAACCCAACCTGATACAATCCAACCCAGCCAATCCCATTCTAACCCAATCTGATCCAATTCCACCCAATGCAACTCGATTTAACCTAATCAACCCAACCCCCAAAAAAGAGAATTTGGGCAATGCCTAATATTTATCGAGTAAACATATTTTGTTAGTATTATATTTTATAAAAATTATATTGTAGCGGATTAATTATATTAAATTCACACTCATATCTTAATAAATAATTAAACATCAATTATGATTTATTCAAATTTTTTACACAAAATAACCATTTTAATATATAGAGAGTTGTTATATTTAATTTAACACCTATAATTTTACATATAATAAAACAAAATAAAAAAGTTAAAATTTTTTTAACTATCTGAACTGATTTTTATTGTCTCATTATATTCTTTTAATATCTACCTGTATACTTTTGTGTGACTTAGTACGCTGTTAATTATTACAATGACTATTTTATAGGATAGCTATTTTATATTATGGAGTATGAAATTCATATAACTAATATGATACATAGATTATTTTGTCAAAACTTAATGATACATAATAAAATGTCATGCCCGTACAAATTAACTAATGTGTATTAGAAAGAAAAAGAAGGAGGAAGCTTCATTGTATCGGCTCTTGCATTTTTATAGAATAAAAACTATTGACAGAATTGCATACTGTTTATGAAGGAGTTTATTAATGAAACCCTTGTTTTGTTTGATGAAAGTGAGATGGATGTTTTAGCAAACTGGTCTTCGAACAAATTAATTTTTCTGGAATTTGAGCTTCATTTAAAAATCTGTTATTGGCTAAGGCTAATGGATTGCTGCATAAACTATGAAGCACGGACACTTCGTCGAATTGGCGTGTCCACGTATTGGACACTTTTTGGACACGACACTTACTGACACTCGTCCGACACGCGGCTCTTCCATGTCCTTAAAAATATAAAAAAAATATTTCTTCGGACACACTTAATACTCTAAAATATCATCATGCGTCCGCGTGTCCAATTTTATTATTAACTTATATCCTTAAAATAAGTTTAAAAGTAATAAATATTATTTCTTAAAATTAAAAGTCATTTTAGATATTTTATATAATTAAAAAAGACATTAAAAATACTTAAAATAATAATTTAAATTTTAATATAAATAAAATATTAAGATATTATTATAATTTTATTAAAAATACATTATATTTTATATATATGTCTTGTCCCCGTGTCATATGAAAAATTGAGATTGGTATATCGTGTTTGTGTCAGTATCTGTGCATTATAGTGCATAAATAAGACGAGATTCAAATCCTTAATACTTATTTAACTGAATTAATGAGCTAACGACTAAATAAATTTAAATTGGTTATTTTTTTTATCTATATTGATTTCTCCTTTATATATGAAGAGATTTGAATACTTGAATTCTTTTTGTTTTGGTAAAAGAACAATGCAAAGCAAGTGAAATGGCTGTTTTAGCAAACTGATTTTTGAATGAATTCGGTTTCTTGTGGTATCCCCCAATTCAATAAGTTGAGTACTAATTCGCTGTAAATTTAAATTTTATTTAAGAATTTGTTATTGATTAATGGATTGCTGCATAAATAAAATAAAATTTAAATCTCTGATACTTATTTAAAGGAGATAATAACTTAACTATTAGATTAATCTCAATTGATTATTTTTCTACCTATATTGATTTTTTTTAATAGGTTATTCTCCCAAGAAAAACGAGAGAAAACTAAAATTCAATAATACAGGGTATGGGTATGGGAGCCCCATGGACCATGGACATCACCATTGATGAGATTCTGCAAAACTCTGTAAGAAGAAGGTAAATGAATTTGAATTCTAGCTGAAGTTGGCAGCTCTGTCTTGCATGCCAAGCACATTGGTTAGCTTCTCTGTATACGATGACACTTATTGAATTGTGCGCCAATTTTTTTTTTTGGGACAGTAATTGTGTGTCAATTTGAATACTTTAATTATTTTTCTTTTTTTGCATGAATACTTATTGTGCCTATTTTTGTGCCAATCCCATTCTAACCCAATCCAACACAACCAATCCCATTCTAACCCAATCCAACCCAATCTAACCCAATCTGATACAATCCAACCCAACCAATCCCATTCTAACCCAGTCTGAATATCTGATCCATTCCCATGCAACCCAACTCCCAAAATATTTTTTTGGGCCATTCCTAATATTTATGTAGATTTATTAGGAAAATAATTAATTAAAAAATGGCTAGAAAAATAATAACGTAAAGATATCATATTTAATTTAATATTAATAATTTTATATTTATAATATTTATAATATATAAAATTATTTATATATTTAAATAATAATTAATAAATACTAAATAATGAAAAGTTAACATTTTCCTATTTACTCCAATTTATGTTAGGTAGTTGAGTTGTAATTGCACCCTCATTTGATGCCAGAAATGTGTGCAGAATAATGGACGACTATAAATTACAATATTCAATGCTTTTTTTGTTTTTAACCTTCATATTCAATGCTTCAAATCCTTGATATATGTCAATTTTATGGTTATCAATTACTTTGGAAATTGGTGCATGTCCATTAGTAAAAGTGGAGTGAGTCCCCACATTTCCACTATAGACTTTTTATTAGCCTCATTTATTTCATAATTTAACGGGTCAAAGAGGCGTGAATTACCAGGTTTGTAAAACAGAAAACATCAAAATATCGTTGATGAACTAAACAATTTTCAAATAAAGTGACGTGGCAATGGATATGGATGAATAAATCTCAAAGTTAAATGTTAAGTTCTCTAGAAATTATTCTAATAAAGCACCTTAATTGAACATAGATACTATAACAAAGTGATATGTATTCAATGAATTGGTGATTAATAATGATCAATAAAAATAAAATATCAAAAGTTAAAAAATAAATTATTCAAAAAAAATTAATCATTTAAAATTAAAAAATATATTATTTAAATAAATAAAATAGATCATTAAAAAAAATAAAACTAATCATTCAATAAAACTAAAGTCCCAACAAACTTCACTACTATCACTCGTTTTCGGGAGATTGACCATAAAAAAAATTAGTCAGGTTAATTAATTATTGACTTGTTTTATAAACATTTATTTAACGGGGTAAATGAGGAAAGAGGCATTGCGGCGTTAAGAAAAGAATTGGATATTTTTTTTTAATGAACGATTGGCTATTCACATATCTTTTTATTAAATATCAAGTTATTAATATATTAATTATTTTCACTTTTTATAATTCTCTAATAATAATTATATTTTTATATAAGTGTAAAGTTAATGCCTACTAAAAAAATGTATAAATAATATTATTCTTGCGCATGAGTTCTTTTGCATGTGGTAGTCGCGCCGTGGTGGTTCTATGGTGAAAGTTGTACAGTAATAATAGCGTTGGATCTGCAATAGAAAAGGAGAGAAAGGGGAGAGAAAAAAAGTTTTCTTTTTTAATTTAAGATCCTATATTTTATTTTTAGCTTAAAAAATATGATTCATAATTAGACAAGAGAATTTTAATTATATATATTTTATAATAAAAATTAACGATTAAAATTATTAAAATATCAATATTTTTGATATATTTAAAAACTTTCGATAGTACAGGTGTAGTGGTAGCAAAACTTCCATGCACACATGACAAGACATGTATTGTTATGATTGGTGAATGATTGATTTATCATGTTTTGTTTTTCCACTTGTACTTTCTATCTTGCCACAACTCTTTAGTCGTTGACTAAAAAGTTGTGAACAAATATTCTTATAAAATTTTAATTTATTCTGTTGTTATTCTAATAAAAAATGTTATAAAATTATTATATTGTGACAGTATTTGTCATTGGCTTTGGCCTCTCAATATTATTATATGAGTTTCGAGAAACTAATATCTTTAAATTAAACAAAGTTTTATATTAAAATTTGAGAATTTAATTTTGATGCATTAATAATTTTTATTTCATACAATTATATAATTATTTTTATCTTTTTAATAATTAATCATAAAATTAATATAAAATAAAAATAGTTAAGAAAAAATATATATAATTAATAATTTTTTAACTAATAAATTAGCTAACAAAAAACAAAACATCTATAATCATTATTTATAGAACGTTCACAATAAATAAAATATTCAAAATCTAAAGCAACTATCAATCAATTTTATATTTTTGTTAGAAACAAACATTCGAAACCTAAAAAATAAAACATTTAATTTAAATTGTTGATTGATTGATGTTGGCTAAATTTTTATTGATTACTCCCTAACATTGTTGATTAATTAAATATACATATAAAATATCTTTATACTAATATTCCGTTCAAATTAAATTCAAAATTTAATACATGAACGGAGCTTTATAAAACTTTGAATTCTTTTACCATAGTAACTAGCTTTTATGGGAATTGTTCTTTCAATTCTTGTAGTTAATTTCATTAATGCTTTCATTATTATACCTTCGAATTGAAGTACCATTTAAGTGAAATGTCCCAAAGTAAAATTGTCTAGATACATGCTCTTAAAGAGAATACTACATTATGAGTTTCGATTTATCAATATTTGAAAACGAGTGATGATACATTAAATAGACAATACCTATTTTTTTTTATAAAGCTTTGAGAGCTATTTCATCATATATAATAGCTTAGTTTTCTAGTGATATTTTAGTATTTGTAAATAGAAATCTTTAATTTTATATATATATATATATATAAAGTATTTTAATTCTATTTATATTTTATTTAAATAGAAACTAACTTGTCACGAAAAACAACCTAATACTACTGACCAATTTTAATTTTTTCTTACATTAAAAAGTGTGCCTTCCTGACAGAAATTATTTTTCATTGGAATAATAACCTAATAAAAGAACTGTTTTGACAATTGTCAAATTTAGACAAAATTGCATGCATGATGCATCGGTGGCCAATGACGTGTTGTGCAGTGACCATGCATATAAATTGGCAGGTTTGGGGGGCTAAAAAGTAAAAATAAAATTAGGAAGTATTAATGTGTAAAAAACAACCTTTCTATTAAGAAGAGCCTCTAACCCTAGAAACAAACACATAGATTGTGGACCAAATTCGGCACCAAAAAGTGGTTGAAGGGTTCACTTCACTTTGGTCTCAAGTTCTTAACTCCTTATCTCATTGGAAATGCAAAAGCAAAACGCAAAGCAAAAAGAGGGAGATTATAATTAACACCTCAACGGATACAATAGAAGAGTAAAGAATCATTACAATTGTTATTCGAAGATTTTCTATGTGGTAAAAGTATCTAATGGTCTTCCAAGGCAAGGTAGAGAAAATCGAAATTTTACGTGGAATCGAAAAAATAAATTAAAATGTAAAAACGTAAAAGTATAAAAAGATTTAAATCGTAAAATCGTATGACTTAGTGCAAATTGTATAAAATCGATTATCTCATTAAAAATCGTAATATCGAAAGATTTTAAGAGTTTAATCGAAATTCTAGCTACTCTGTTCTAAGGTTTCAAGAGTTATTTTTAAAATAAAAGAAATAATGGTATATATTAAAAATAACCACAACCACATATTTAGAATCTTTGTTCATAATCTTTAAAGAACTACTAGATATTTTCACCACCATAGACAAAATATTATTCTTCTATTACAATAATAAAGTATTAAGAATGAATAATTGATTCGATGTATAACCGAAAAACTTCGATATTCTTGTATTTTTAGTCATTGATTTTAATCATATATATTTTATAATTAATTTCAATTAAAATTAACTATTGAAAACACATAAAAATCTAATTTTTAATTATACCTAAAACGCCTTCTAACAGATTTAATTTACAGTATAATTTAATATTATAAAGAGAAATTCACAAAATTGGTAGTAATTTACAGTATAATTTTAATTTAAAGATATATGTATTAATAAAAGAATGGAATTGATGATATGCCAAATAACTAAAAGAAATCATCCGAGTCATTTTATTTTGATATCATATCATATCATCTAACTATATGTAAAGATGAGTTAACTTTCTTAATTGTTGATCAATGTATATAAGTTAAAAAATTATTAAGCTATTGGTTGTTGTCATGGGATCTAAATAAATAACTTTTTAATTTATGTATATGTATATATAAACTTAAAAATCATTGCTACATAGTTAATGAATTGGTGATCAACAAAAGTAAAAATTAATAATGTAAAATTGAAAAATAAATTATTTAAAAAAGTAAAATTAATAATTTCTAAAAAAAATATTTATTCAAAATTTAAAAATAAAACATTCAGATAAATAAAACTGAATATCCATCTCATCCCAAACTTCACCACTATTCTTCAGTAAATTATCTTCTTATCTAGTCTACTGTCTTCATCAACTTTGTGTCGTAGCGAGTTCTATTGCATCAGGTAAGAGACTCGCACTGTCACATCATGTCGAAGCCCTCGTTGGTTGCTCGCCCTCCCAGCCCAAGCATCTAGGGCTGTCAAACAGGCGGACCTGACCCATTTAGGCCCAGCCCGTTTAGCCCATGGGTTAAATGGGCTAGAATTTTCTAGGCCGGCCCATTTATGGCTAGCTCGACAGGTAAATGGGCTGACCCGTTTAATTAATTAATTTTTATAATATAAATAAAAATTTTAATTTTTAACTTAAAAAAAAATACTTTTGACCAAAAAATTACATTTTTTTAGCCAAAAAATCTTAGAAAAACAAAGTTTTTCAATTGATAGATCGGGGTTTTTTGGGTCGGATAAGATAAAATACAGGTAAAAATGGTATTTTTTTAAAAAATAAATAAATGGACCAGCCCGTTTAAGCCCGAATTTTAAACGGTCGGGGCTCAAAGACAAAAGCTCGTCCGTTTAGACAAATAAACGGGTTGGCCCGATGGGTTTGGCCCATTTTGACAGCCTTACAAGGATCGTCGTCCCAACCTAAGCCTCCTCCCATTCTTGACTCTCTGGTCAAAGTTCTGTAGTTCTGTCGAAGAAAAGGGTATGGTCGTGGTGTTGTGAAGAATGAGAAGAGGTGGTGCGAAGGTGGTAGATTTAATTTGCAGCTTTGGTGGATTTACGGCAAGTTGAGAGAGAGGAAAGCAGAGAAGAAGAAGAAGCAGTAGCAGCATTTGATGGTGATGGTTTTGCGACCGTAGCGGAGATGTTGGATGTTGGGACGTAGAGAAGAGATAGAACGAAGAGAAAGTGAAAAGAAAGTATTTAGGGTGCATTTGGTTTACATTTTCATTTTCTGTTTTCATTTCCAGTGTTTTATGTTTTCTGAATTTTTGAAAGAAAATGTGAAAACCATAAAATTCTGTTTTCTGCTATTTTCACTTTTTCCTTCATAAAATCCAGAAAATAGAAAACACAGAAAATGAAAACGCAAACCAAACGCACCCTTACTAACTCATTGGTTTGCGTTTTCATTTTCTGTTTTAATTTTCAATGTTTTTTATTTTTCGGATTTTGTGAAGGAAAAAATAAACAGTAAAAAACATAATTTTTGTTTTTATAGTTTTTTTTTTATTCACAAAATCCAGAAAATAGAAAACAATGAAAATGGAAAAAAAAATCGCAAACAAAGCACATTCTAAAAGTGTTGTTTGAACATATTTTTTCAAACTTAAATTATCTCCAACTTTAGATTTCGGTTTAATTTTTAGAATATTAATTAAAAACGTGATTAAAAACTAACTTGTTATAATTCGAAGGATTTGTCGCAAACATTGGCTTTACAATCATAAATAATATTTTAGATAAGATTCTAATTACAAGTCAGATTATTTATTATACTCAAAACAAATTAAATAGTATTCGGTTTTGCTAGATGTACACATAAAATACATAAACTTTTTCAACTTGAAAAAGTGATTAATTATGATATGTTTGTGTGTTTTATGTGTACATCAATATTAATTGAATAATATTATACTATTACGCTAATCTAAATTCCTTGCAAATTATAGCCACGTTCCAAAAACTATAAATTTTTTCTTTTACAAAATGTAAATATTTCATTTAAAAGAAAAGTTATTATACGGTACTTACATATAATAGATATAAATTGAATCTGAAGTTTTTAAAAAAAAATGATTTAATACTTTCTATATCAAACTATAAAGTAAAAGTAAATCTACAATTCGATTTTAAAGATCTTAAAAAGTAAAAATCGAGACAAATCTTTGTCTATATAATTTCTAGATTTACACAATAAGTCAAGAAGTAATCCATCATATTGGGAAAAAAAAAAAAATAGAAACCTCTTATATTAATAGTTCTTAATTTTAAAGGGATCTCCTTAATAATTGTTGGCTACGCATTCAAAGTTTTGCATTATAGCTCTCTTCATTATTGCCATTAGATTTTGAAGCGTGAATTAATCGTAGGGTTTATTTATGACATATATTAAGGTTTTCGATTAAAAGTTTAAAATTTTAATATATATATATATCAAAATCCACCATAAAAATAAGGCATTAGTATATAATACACTTTAAAATATAAAATATATATCGAAAGTGATAAAACTATACATATATTCATATATAAATATATAATTGTTGATATTGGTATATAAATAGAATTATTATTTCCACTTATAGTTTAGGTTTTTAAGATATTTGTTGTGCTTTTTATATTAAAATGAAAAAGTTTAAGAGCTTTTATTAATAGTAATTATAACATGTGCCTTTAGAGTATAATATATTAATTGAATAATCCTAAATTATATTCTAGTTTAAATGAAGAAACCTAGGATTATTTATTTAATGTACATACGTTAAGTTAAAAAAAAATACTTATTATTGGACATTTATATGTTCTAGTAATTATGATAAAAACATACGAAAAAGAATAAAAATTAATATCGATATATCCATGTGTGAGATAGTGTAGACATATATATCATTATGATAAAAACATACGAAAAAGAATAAAAATTAATATCGATATATCCATGTGTGAGATAGTGTAGTGCATGATATCTCGTAGAAACAAATTATTAGGATAAAATTATTATGTGTAATTAATTTGTTTATAATATAATCATATTAACGTGAATGACAATTTGCAAGTAAGGCTACAAAATACCTTTTTTATTTATTTATTTTTTTTGTCATAGAAGGCATAGACTAAAAATACAATACATAGTTAAGGACACTAGCCAGTTATTTTATGAAGTTTTCAATTAGAGTTAGAAAAAAGGGTTTGTGTAATATTTTTAAATTAATTGAGGTAATTTAAACTTGAATATTAGAGAAAATCAAGTAATAATATGGATATATTTTACCGTACCTAAATGTAATTAATGCAATTTTTAATATCAAAATTATTATCAAAATGTTAAATTAGTATGCACATCTCAAGATATCATGGCTAAAAGCTATTTACATAATTTTATTAACAAATTGGTATAAAAGTAACAATAATTCTATTTGAATAAATAATTTAACCTACTAAGTCCAACCAAATCATTTATTTCGCAAAATAAAAGATTATTGCAGAATAAAATTTTATTTAGGTGCTACTTTTTATACTATTTGATTCCATTTAGCTCAGAGATAAATTACCTTGTTGGCAAAAATCACTTATTCAAATAACATTAATCTATATAGAAAGTTTTAATAAATTGTGCCAAGAAACTACGTGTGTGGATTAGAACCGGTGAAATTGAATTTTGAGTAAAAATGAATTTGTGCAAATATAATTTATGTAGGTAATTCTATATCAAAATTGATTTTAACAAAATAAATATTATTTAAATAATATTAGTTAAGAGCACTTTTAGATAGATAATTACTAAAAAGACATAGTATTAAATTATAGTATTATCTTTTTAAACATATTTATTTTTAATATTTTTTAATATATTTTTTATTTAATATTTATTTTGTACTTTTTTTTAGTACGCTATAATTTTGACTATATTATTATTATGATTTTTTATTTAATTAACTATATTAAATAGGATCAATAAAAAGACAATAATAACAAATATATCACACAAGAATTACAATTATAAAAGTATACAAGTCAAAGAAAAATAATTAAAAAAAATAATAAAAAATATAGAAAAGGAGAACTTATAAAAAATAATAAAAACTACGTAAATTAAATAATAACATGTTTTAAGGATATAATTTTAACGTAAGTTTGGTAAGGCAAAAATTATAACTCGTTGTTTTCTAGAAATATGAATTTGAGTACAAAATCTATTTGTATTGAAAAAAGAAAATAGCCAAATAAAAAGTTAAAGCATTCAAAAAATATAAGGTGCATTTCAAATTCCAAATGCATTTAAACTCTAATTGTGTTTAGACTAAAATGACCTTTTCTAGTAATTTTCTTAAATTCCATTATAATTCTGGATTTTATAATACAATCCAATTTTATTGATACCAATCCAATTCTTTCGGTTTCAGGGGAATTTAATTTGGTGAGTTGGTACGGTAATTACCAGTTACCACCGAACAAAATTGAAAACAAAGTGATAGTTTCGAAAAGGAATCAAGGGTAGAAGTGAAAATCAAAAAGATTCTCTATACTATCATAATAGTGACTTCCTGCGGATAGTTTAGCGGAAACGATTTTCAGTGAATCAAAATTAAACTCTTAAAATATTTATGCATGCATGCACGTAGAACGTCCTACGTGCAAAAATCTTAATATAATGTTTAAATAACATTACTTATTCTTTCTTTCGCTGAACTCTGCGTGTTTACACGGTGATGATAGTCAAGCAAAGACTTAGTATAGAAAGAGAAAAGAATAAAAAAATAAACAAATCTAAAATTCATTTCATCTTTTTATACAGAGCATACGAATTAAAATTGACCTAAGCCTGACTGCATGTGTGCAGAGCGGAAGATCATAGCAGCAAACTCTGCTGGTTTTCTCTTAACAGCCCTCTCTCTCTTGTGAAAGCTTACCTTGTTAAAGAGTACATGTTTCCCCCACATGTTATATATATTAGATCTTCAGCATTGACTCTGGTAACTACTATCTGCATGAATCTCTCCTCATTTATCTGATTCATCTTCAGTAATTTGGTTGGCACGGAAGAAATCCAATTCACCCAGAGAAAGTAGCGGAGGAGCCAAAGGAAGAAAAATTTGCTTATTTTCCTTTTCATTTTCATTCGGTTTTTTTCGGGGACTCAATTTTCCTCAATTTTCCTCCCTCATTTCTCCGTTAACCGCTGTTCTGAAAGGTAACTACAACTCTATCTCCCAATGTTATTTTTTTTAAAGTATGAACTAGGTTATTTTATCCTTGAATTTCTCATTTGTTAAAATTTGATTCCATTCTGTTTAATTTTTTATATCTTTGTTTATTCATGAAAATGGGTTGCATTGAACAAAGATGTGGGTTTTTACAAGAGAATTAGAACTTTGATGAGGATTTTGAGACAGACCCACTAAATATTTTTTTCACTATTTTGTTAGGCATTTTTCAATCAAATTGGAGAATTCAAGAATGGAGGTTGGGGAAATTAAAGATGAAAAAGAACCGCAAGTTGCGGGTCTTTGGGTTCCTGCAACTCCCATGAAACCCAATCTTCAAAAAACAGTGCCGATCTACTCATCGGAACAAGAAAATCAACTACAGCTACCCCATTATTATAATGGAGCAGTTGCATGTTCCAAATTCGTAAGTTCTGTGGAACAAAACAACATGCAATGCGCTGTGCCAGTAACGCAAGCTACAATGGAAAACGTTGTTGGTGAAAATGGCAAAGCTTGTGCAGAAACAATTTCTCTAACTACTCCGAGTTTTTCCAAACTTCTGGAGTTAATGCAAGAAAATGCAGCATCCAAGAATTTGAATGCAACACAGTCAAGTATTGGGCTGACGGATCCATTTTTTCTCACTTCGGATTTGCCGCTCACTAGCAATACAGAAATGAACAATACCAGAAATACTCAGGGTAAGTAAAGCTATTCTGTTAGCTAGGTACTGTTAGTTCAATTTTTATTTGCTATTCTGTTGTCTAGGTACTGCTAGTTCAATTTTTATTTTGTATGAGTACATGCGAGAGTACAAATACCTTATACATTCTCTTAAACAGAAAAACTTGATGATCAGTATATTTATTTTACTTTAACCAGCAAAAACATTAATCAACTTGATGATCAGTATATTTATTTTACTTTAACCAGCAAAAACATTAATCATTGAGTTATTAGTGTAAGAGAAATGCTAAATGACCATCATTTTTAATTAATTCTAATCATCGTTTAGCCATCAATATTAATCAAAGCATTATGTTGAACTACAAATCGAAGCATACATGCACTTTTTGATGCATTTGAATTTTTTAGTTGCAAGTAAATATACTACTTAATGATTGTTTGATGGCTAAAACTAATATGAGTAGCCTAATGGCCAATATATTCTGTTATGAAAAAATTTGGTAGCCAGCCATTTATTTTAAATTAACCAGAAATAACCAACATTTGAGTTCTCAATATAATATATTAAATGCATTTTTTGGTATGTTTGAAATTTTTTTAGTCATCAGCAAATGTACTTGCTGGTTATGTTATAGCTAAAACTAATATATGATGTTGTTCATGTAGCACCACTTATTTTGTTAATTTTAACCATCAAAACCAACCAGCATTTTGTAATTGACTATGATAATATAACTCAAATGTAAAATAAAATACTATTCATGTAAAGAAATGATGATGGCTAGATTTGTTGGCCAACTTTTTTTTTTTTGTTACAAAAAAAAAAAGCCTAAGCAGGCTGAGATAAATCTTTCTGCAAAACTAAATTAAGTTTGTCCCAAGGAAAAAGCCATTCAACATATAATCTTCCATCATGAGCTGCATATTTTGCCATCATGTCTGCTGCATTGTTTGCAGTCCGCTGAATTAGAACAATTTGAACCCTCCAATTGAGTTGCAATAAATCCAAAATTTTGATGGCAATATAGTTTTTTCCAATTAATATATCATGCTGATTATGTAGCACCACTCGTTTTGTTAATTTTATCCATCAAAACCAACCAGCATTTTGTAATTGGCTATGATAATATAACTCAAATGTAAAATGAAATACTATTCGTGTAAAGAAATGATAATGGCTAGATTTGTTGATCAACTCAAATACATTTCGATGGCCATATAGTTTTTTTCCAATGAATACATTATGCTAATTATGTAGCATTCTCTTTTTTACAATCATCTTACATCTTACACTAATTGGCAACAAAATACATCAATGCCAATTAATATGAAAAAAATAATGATGAAGTAAAAAATGCCTTGTTCTTGATCCTGTTTGCACACCATTGGAAGCAGATAGCCTTCAGCAGGGAAACAACAATGCCTCCGAAATTGATAAAACACCGCAGCAAAAACAAAGGAGGAGAAAGCACCGTCCAAAGGTCATTGTAGAAGGCAAACCAAAAAGAACTCGAAAGCCAACAAACAAAGATAACCTTCAACCAAAAGAGAACTCAACTGGCAAGAGGAAGTATGTGAGGAAGAACGGAGTAAACAAGACCGTTTCTACTCCAGAAGAAACAGAATTGATGCCTGAATTTGCCAAAAAATCTTGTCGAAGGACTTTGTTTGATGAAACTGTAAGAGAGCAGGGGTTTGCTGGCAGAGAAGATGCAGCTGCACATTCACACAAAGATGATGAAATTGGAGAGACACAAGTCCTAAGTACAAAACCAAACAGAAGGAAGGAAAAACAGAAAGAAAATCAACCTGTCAAGAGGAAGTATACAAGAAAAAGAACATCAAACAACGAATCCACCCCAGGGTCAGGAGAGACAACAAATTTGACTAAAGAGACAGAGCTTCAGCATGCGTCAGCACGAGGTACCAATTCCTCAAATGACAGCATGTTATTACCTGAGGAAGTGCAAGGATCATTCCCTTGCAATTCTTCAGATAACAACATGTTGTCATCTGAGGAGCAACATCAGATGCAAAGCATGTTGTTAGCTGAAGAATTGCAACATCAAATGCAATGCAGTCTCTTAGATTCACAACCAACAGAAAAGTCTGACAAGAAAAGGAGAGGTGGAAGAAGGAAAAAAATGAACGAGTCTTGTGCAGCAGAAACTACAAAGGAATCTAGTGAACCAGTGATACTTGACCAACGTCCTTCCACACAGCAAGGACTAAAAGATTTCTACATATCACTACCTATAGATACCAGTGGCAGGAACACCAATGGGGCACAGTTTAATGGCATGGCTTCATACCAAACAAACTGCTGTCTTTCAGACATTGAGAAGAAAAGGAAAAGAGAAACAGGGAGCACTTCTACGTCTTCCCCGAAGGAAGTACCTCAAGAACATGCTCGATGGCTCTCCTATCCATCAAGTTCACACATGATTCTTGATGAAAATTATGAGGATTTTGTCTCAATGTTGAGAAGAGGTACGAAGGATCCCACTCCTCAAGCTGGTATTTATAGGACACCATCAAGGATGCATAACCGGGCACGTAGAAATCACCAACCAGCATTGGACAAGTCATTAGGTATTTCAATTGAACCAATAATTTAATTTGTGTGTATTATATATATGTAAAATTGCTGCATTGTAATATATATGTATAAAATTGCTGCAGTAACGTTTACATTTTTTTAGTGTTGTAAATAGGGTGTACACTTGTACACGTAAATTAATTAGGTTAGGCTAGATGTACACCAAAATCAGCCACTAAAATTAGCCACCATTGTATAATACATATTGATATACACATTGAAATACAAAATACAAAATACGCACGTTTTTTGTTTTAACGTGTATTATACACTGGTGGCTAACTTTAGTGGTTGTTGATTTTGGTGTCCAAATAGAATTCTTGAAATTTAATTTATATATTATATATAAAACAAATAATCTCACTAAGCTTTTTTTGGATTGCAGGTATTCTTGATGCAGTAGATTTAATAGTGAAGCAATTTAGAGAATTGAACATCAACACACAAGAAAATGCACTGATACCTTATAAACAGAAAAAAAGAAAGCAGAAGCGCCTTACCCTTGGAGATGGCACCATCATTCCCCTTGAAAATCAACTTGTTCCTGTAAAAAAACAATTTCCACGGCCTAGAGTTGACCTTGATGAGGAGACAGAGAGAGTATGGAAACTTTTGATGTTAGATATAAACAGCCATGGAATTGATGGAAATGATGAACAGAAGGCTAAATGGTGGCGGGAAGAGCGGAATGTGTTTAGAGGAAGGGCAGACTCATTTATTGCAAGAATGCATCTTGTACAAGGTATCAATGAAGTAATCTTTTTATCATACCTTATAAAAAAGAAGCTCCTTTATTGCCATCATTTACTTTGTTTAGTGTTTTGAATTAATGGAAAACATAATTAACAGGAGACAGAAGATTTTCTCGGTGGAAAGGATCGGTTGTAGATTCAGTGGTGGGAGTTTTTCTCACCCAAAATGTCTCTGACCATCTCTCCAGGTAAGTACTACTTTGCAGTCATTTGAAAGAAAACTTTAGCAAGAAGCCATAGCAATATTCTTTTTGTTCTTTCTGTTTCAACAGCTCTGCATTCATGGCGCTTGCGGCTCGATTTCCCCCAAAGTCAACTAGCAGTGAGGCCAGCACAAGTATGTTAGTCAAAGAAGAGAGTACAGAAGAAGGTGGTGCTAAGGAGTTGAATCAATCTATTGATGATCGGAGTTCAATAAGAATGGAGGTCAAGGAGAATTCCAGAGAAAAGTGTGTCTCTAGCTTAACAGATGAATCACAACGGCAGGAATTGTCTCCAGGAAAGAATGAGGAAAAGGAAGAGTTGAATGATATAGCTTCATCCCAAAGCCCTGTGATTTCATATCCAACATTTGGAGATTCTTCGAATGATCAGAACCATGAGAAGATAGGATCTTCGTCCAATAACAACTCAGAAGTAGAAGACTTGTTAAGCACAACAATGTACAGCAACACTTCCTTGATTAAGCACTTTGAGAAGCTAACAGATGCATCTCGCGACTCTATGGACCTGAAGAATGACATCCCGAGTGTAAATGAATGTAGTTTATTTAACATTTCTGGGCAAACTCAAGATCCTCCACAGAAAGAAAGGCAGTTAGATCTTGGTGCCCAGAAAAATGCAGCAGGGAATGGAACTAATGAGGTAAGTTCTATGCGAAAAAAGGCAGACATCAAGGGAAAAGGAAAGGAGAAAAAGGATGAGTTCAATTGGGATAGTTTAAGAATAGAAGCACAAGCTAAGGCAGGGAAAAGAAAAAAGACAGAGAACACCATGGACTCTTTGGATTGGGAAGCTGTGAGAACTGCAGATGTTAGTGTAATTTCAGATGTCATCAAAGAACGAGGCATGAACAACAGGCTTGCTGAACGAATACAGGTATAGTTGAACTTCCATAAATTGAAATATTATGTGCCACTTTCTGTTGAGAAACAAACCTTGGATTACTTATCATACTATGATCTAATATGCAGGATTTCCTGAATCGACTGGTTGAAGAACATGGTGGCATTGACCTTGAGTGGCTAAGAGATGTTCCCCCTGACAAAGCAAAGTAAGCCAGCATTGTGATAAATAATAGTCCCATGCCATGATTTTACCCTGTGATAAATATGTATGATAAATATGTAATTCACAAATGCAGGGAGTTTTTGCTCAGTGTAAGAGGATTGGGATTGAAAAGTGTGGAATGTGTGCGGCTTTTAACACTACACCATCTTGCCTTTCCTGTAAGTTCAAAATATAGGTATAACTAAAACTAAAGAAATGAATGAAATCTAATGCTTTTGCTATATAACAGGTGGATACCAATGTTGGACGAATAGCAGTAAGACTTGGATGGGTACCTCTCCAGCCGCTGCCGGAGTCATTACAGTTGCATCTCGTGGAATTGTAAGTATTTCATAAGTGATATGAAGCATGATTAGCTAGTTATTAGTGCTAATATCATCATTTTCTTATGTAGGTACCCAATTTTGGAGTCTATACAAAAATATCTCTGGCCTCGTCTGTGCAAACTAGACCAAAAAACATTGTAAGGATTTCATTTCAATTTTCTGTAGCATAAGAACAAAAATGAATATATTGACTTATTATTTTGTCTTCTGTTGCATTCTAATGCAGATATGAGCTACATTACCAGATGATTACATTTGGAAAGGTAATTGCAGCATGTTATGTATAAAATTGGTGATCCTTTTTTTCTTTTTGATACTTAAAACTTAAAAGTCAGTGATCCTACCTACCAAAACCTTGATCTGATAGTTACTCTAAATTGGATGCAGGTCTTCTGCACAAAAATCAGTCCAAATTGCAATGCATGTCCAATGAGAGGAGAATGTAGACACTTCGCTAGTGCTTTTGCAAGGTATGTTCACACTATCATACGAAACAGACACAGCAAGTTCTATTGTTAGCCATATAGATAATAGAATTGGGACTTCAAAGACAATATTAGGAGGTTCTTATTAGTAATTTAGCATAATACTGTATTCAATACTAGATTATACTGGAAGCACTACAATTGCATTCAATTCACATGAGAACAGATAACTTTCTAGCTACATATGTAACACCTTACCATTCTTACAATCGAAAAATATGCATTTAATTGACAAACTACAAACAATCAATTTTGTATGCAGTGCAAGACTTGCATTACCAGGGCCAGAGCAGAAAAATATAGTTAGTACCATTGCAAGCACATCAAACAATACGACAGTTGAGAATCCAACGGTAAGCATCTCTCAGCTGCGCTTGCCCCTTCTTGAGAATGCAAACCAAGGAGCAGAAATTCTACAAGCAGAAGTTAGCAGACAACTAGAATCAATATCCGCGATAAATGTCTGTCATCCTATTATTGAAGAGCCAAATGTCTATCATCCTATTATTGAAGAGCCAAATGTCTATCGTCCTATTATTGAAGAGCCAAATGTCTGTCATCCTATTATTGAAGAGCCAAAAACACCAGAGCCAGAATGCTCACAAGTAGCAATACATGATATTGAGGATGCCTTCTGGGTGGATTCGGATTCATGTGAAATTCCTACCATCAACCTTAATATAGAAGAGTTTACCCAGAATTTACAGAATTATATGCAAGGAAACATGGAACTTCAAGAAGCAGAAATGTCAAAAGCATTGGTAGCTTTGACTCCAGAAGCTGCCAACATTCCTATGCCTAAGCTAAAGAATGTGGGCCGATTGCGAACAGAACATTGTGTGTAAGTAAAACAACCAACTCGTCTACTAATTAACTTGATACTAATAACGTAGTATACAGATGAAAACCATCAAAGACATATCAAGTGTTTATTTATCAGCCACCAAGGCTGCGTGCCAAAACATTGGAAAAGGAAAGATAATAAAATAGAAATCCAATGAGTTTCAACACGAGTGATATCCTCACCTGAAAGAGTTATTAGCATTTTAACTAATTGTGTTCACTTTCATGCAGATATGAGCTCCCGGATACACATCCTCTTCTAAATGGGGTAAGTTATTGCTGCATCTGTTCATCAAATTTATTTTTTAGCTTTTTTCCTTTGTCCAACTTTCATTAACTGTTTATTTTCTTACAGTGGGACAAACGAGAGATAGATGATCCAGGGAAATACCTTCTTGCTATATGGACTCCAGGTAAACAAAATAACAATATCATGCTTCATTTTGGATTAATTTAAATAGGCTTATACATAGTACTATGCAGCACAATAAGGTGACAACTTGTAGCTTGTAAAATTTTCCATTTTTCCTTTTTAATTCAATTTACCCAATACATCAATGATTATATAGGGGAGACAGCAAATTCTATACAACCACCTGAAAGCAAATGCAGCTCTCAAGAAACTGGCCAACTTTGTAATGAGAAAGAATGCCTATCCTGCAACAGTGTTCGTGAATCAAACTCCCAAACAGTTAGAGGAACACTCCTGGTATGAATGCTTTGTCAAAATAATGATTTTAACTATATATTTCTTAGTTACTATCTTTTTTTATCAAGAAGTTTGCAAAATATAAAATGGACTCACTTTAATTGATGATGAATATATACAGATACCATGTCGAACAGCTATGAGAGGAAGCTTTCCGCTAAATGGCACATATTTCCAAGTCAATGAGGTAAAATAGTGTGTAAGCATATATTGCAAATCATCTTTGCAAATTGCAATTTCAATATTAATTAAATGAAGCATTTGAATCAGGTGTTTGCTGACCATGAATCAAGTATGAATCCAATCAGTGTTCCGCGACGTTGGATCTGGAACCTGAACAGGCGAACAGTATATTTTGGAACCGCTGTATCATCAATATTTAAAGGTGGATACATCAATATTTATATAGATATAACAAGCAATAAATTCAAAAAATGCGAATTGAAGTTGAATTTATGATTTTTGTTCATCAGGTTTATCAACAGCAGAAATTCAACAATGCTTTTGGAGAGGTAAGATTCAGTTCCCAAAATGTAATCCTGATTTGCATAATTCAATAGAAATAGTAACACACATGATATTTGCTTTGCAGGTTATGTCTGTGTGCGGGGATTCGACAGAACATCACGAGCACCGCGGCCGCTGATTGCTAGGCTGCATTTCCCAGCTAGCAAGATGCCCAAAACCCCAGAGACTACAAGGAAAAGGTCAACCACCCCAAAATCAAAAGGAGCAAAAACAAAGCCAGGACAGCCAGAACAACCAGAACTGGTTTCTGACAGCAACAATATTCAGAAGGGGGAGGAAAATCCCAAAGAAAATGTACCCTAGTTCATCTCATAAATTGTCTTGTTCTGTAGAATTTATGTACTACCAAAACAATTTTTTTTTCTTTCTAAGTACTAGCCTT
The DNA here is from genome assembly GCA_036250425.1 of Stylosanthes scabra. NCBI lineage: Eukaryota > Viridiplantae > Streptophyta > Magnoliopsida > Fabales > Fabaceae > Stylosanthes > Stylosanthes scabra. The sequence goes on along the minus strand of JASCZI010030450.1, from coordinate 42,828 downwards.
TAAACTGTTCCTGTGATACTCAGAGGGTGAGCAACTTTTTCTTTCCTTAAAAAAAAAAAATAGGAGCGCAATAATGTGCCAATTGTAATACCTAGGCTCTAGCTTCTTCTTTTGAAAACTCAGTACATGAAGGAGGGAACTTGAGCCAGGTAATGCCAAAGCAAATAGAGGGGAACTGAAATTCTCTTCCCAATTCCTGCAAAGATGGGCTTAGAAATATTCAAATTCGAATTTCATGCTTTTCGCTTTGATTTTAACATTCAGCAACCAAATTTTCATTCCTCGGTGTCCTATTACAATTACAAAACAAACTTCTATATATACATGCATACTAAGCTGATTGCCAACTCTAAACTCTAAAAAATTCAGCATCTAGCCCTAAATTCTAGTCTCTAACTACCAAATAGAATATTGAGTCACATTTCCTTAGTCTGTATACTAAGATGACTGACAACTCCAAACTCTAAAAGTTTCAGCATCTAGCCCTAAAATTTTCAGTTCCCACAAGTCCCTACATTATGAAGGCATTGAAGTGACTGAAATTTTGAGGACAGAAAATGAAATTTAGTTCTAGTCTCTAACTACTAAATAGAATATTGAGTCACGTTTCCTCAGTCTATGTACCAATCTCTGTAATCAAATGCAGCCTAATAATTGACTAGCTCTAAATAGCAACTTCAGGAATTGGATAAAAAAGAAAAGGAACTAACAGATTACATCAAATGACCGAAGAAAAATTCAATTGAATAGATCATATTCTCTATACTAATTCCAATAGGAACTAATAAAACATTTCTCACACGAACCAAAAGAATCATTTCATGCACACACACACAGCAATCAACAAGCAGAAAATTCAATTCAAATCATCATAAATTAAAAGCATAACATAAAGCATAAACAGTGCTATTCAAGCATCAACTGAGGTCTCAGGCCACTGAAGTAAGTAACAGCGCTATTCAAACATTGAGCTAGAAACAGAGAAAAGTAATAGAGACTACAGTGTATGAGATTTCCAGAGCTTACCTTTCAAATCTTGGCGCGCATAAACAAAACGAATCAAAATCGAAAATCCTGAAATTCTTCATCATATATCAATATCAATAGCACTATAGCAGTATAAGAGATAAAATTATAAGATCTATAGAGAGAGAGAGAGAGAGAGCGAGAGAGAGAGAGAAATGCAGTGTTTAGGTTATGATTCGCAAATCGTAGCTTTTTGGCGCCATAACGCAATTTTCATAATTTTTTTATTTTCCCTCCAACTCTTCGTGGTAAAGTATTGGGCATTTTTATTTGTTATTTGGGCTTCAAAAATAAAAACTAGGCCCAATTTGTAAAATTCAAAGTTTTACACACCAAAAAAAATAACAGAACCAGGAAAAAAATAGAAAAATAGAACAATACTCAGGATCTATTAAAAAAAATAATAAACATAGCCTAAGTTATTTTTTTCTCACAAAACATAACCTAAGTTAATCCAATATGTTGAAAAAAAAGCTAAACTCATGATGTATTAAAAAAAAGATACAATAATAAAAGCCCAAAAAAAATTTACAATAAACATAGCCTTAGTTATATTTTTTTTGCTCACAAAACATAACCTAAGTTAATCCAATATGTTGAACAAAAACAAGGTTAAACTCATGATGTATTAAAAAAATATACATTAATAAAAGCCCAAAAAGAATACAATAAACATAACCTCAGTATTTTTTTGTTCAAAAAACATAACATAAGTTTTTTTTTGTATTAAAAACATAACATAAGTTAATCCAATATGTTGAACAAAAAAATAATTAAACTCATGATCTATTTGACCAAAAAAAAGGAAAATTAATATAAAGAACCATTAGAGAGATTTAATTATTAAAAATAACCTATTATATGAAAATTATTAAGAAGGATTAATTTATATAATATTTAAGGAGAATAACCAAAGTTTTTTATAGGAAGACAAATGTGCCCTTAGAGTTTTATTCATTTATTTCCTTCTTATAAACCTAATTTCTCTATAATTATTAAAAAATTCAACTATCAATAAGTTTGTTTACATCATGTAATTGATCAATCCTAAAAGCTTGAAGATGTATTTATTTATTTCAATTGAACAGGTTAAATCCAAATAATTCCTAATACTTCTGCAATATCATCATACACGGAAGTTGTTCCATAAATCATAATAAAATTTAAAATCAAACTTACATGTGCCTTCCATTGAGAGTTACAATAGCAAATGCAGTTGCACTGCGATCAATTAATCAATAAAGCCAAAGGAAAACTGCAAAGAAATGATTGAAGAAAAACATCATTACGGGATGAGAAAGACATACTCAGAAATTCCTATTTATAATAGCTAATAACCAAAACTCCAATTTTTTTTTTATGTGTCTACCAAAACCCCAAATTGAACAAATTAAATCCTAGCTTTTTGTCATTCTATGTCACGTTCTTCATCGGAAATGTTCTAAGCGGCAGCGTTGGAGCGCCTTGCTTCAGTGCGTTTCAAATTCGGCGGCCCTCCAAGAGGTTTCAAGGTGTCATGAATATCGGAGCCATGTTTGCCGACGTCTCCTATTTTTCTGGCGCTTCATAAGATAGCGGCCATGGGATATAGAGACTTGATAGAAATGAAGCAAGACGGAGCAGCGAGCGAAAATGTCATTCTAGTGGGAAAAATGGAAATAGATGGATAATCTTGTCTTTTCAACTTCTGTTTCAATATATTTTAAAAATATTTTTTAAATATTATATAAATTAATCCTTTCTAATAATTTTCGATGTAATAGATTTTTTTTTAATAATTACATCTCCTTAACGGTCCTTCGCACTAATTTTTCAAAAAAAAAAAACTCATGATCTATTGAAAAAAATTTACAATAAACATGAACATAACCTAAGTTAATCCAATATGTTACTACAACGGTTCAAGAACAGACATGTACAAAATTAAACGGTCCATGAAAAGATATTGTGGGAATTGGGTAACTAAATGAAGTTATATGTATGTTAAGTAATGAGGGGTGAAAATTATGTGTTGGTAACGAAAGCAGAATCAGATTTTGGGAGGACTTGTGGGCAGGAGAGGAAACACTGAAAGAAAGATTTCCTAGACTTTTTAGGGTGTCCAACCAAAAAAGATGTGTAATAAGTGATTGTGACTTGTGTAGCTTGGGGCGAATTGAGCCTAGAATCTCCAATGGCGGAAGGAATTCTTTGAGAGTGAGCGAAACCAAATGCTTGACCTTCGCAAAATTTTAGATATTATTTCCCTTTCTGCATGTGTTAAAGATCAATTGGCTTGTACATTTTGCGAGGATGGACAATACTCAACCGCGTCCTTCATGGCGGCAGCAACGACTCTGGAGTTGGGGCCGCCAACAACGAGACACATATTTGATAACGTGTGGAAAGGACTAGTGCCGCCTAGGATTGAGATGCTGGTATGGTTTATATTGACAAGAGGACTAAAAACAAAGGACTTGTTGTTGAGAAGAAATATCATAAAAGAAGGAGAAGAGGTATGTGTTTACTGTGGAGCTGTTATTGAAACAATTAACCACCTATTTTTACATTGTTCTTATGTTACGAAACTTTGGTGGCTGGCATTGAATTGGGGTAGAGTAGCTTGGGCAGGTTGCGGGGATGTAAAAACATAGTTTGAAATATGGCTGAACCAAGAAATTCCAAATAGGAGAAAAAAAAGTGGGATGTGACGTTGTTTTCGATTATGTGGATTGTGTGGAAGAATAGGAACCTAAGGATTTTTAAAAATGAGATTATTGACTGGGAGAGTGCATGGAACTAAATAATAAGACTAGTGTACCAGTGTATTGAATGGAAAAGTAAGAAAATAGTCAAGTCTGTAAGTAAGGTGGAGGGTAGTAGTGAGGTTACAACTAAATGGGGATTGTAGTTGTGTACTAAATACAAAGAAAATGTACACAAATTTGTAATTAGAGGATACGTGACAAGAGGTGAGGAGTGTGTAAAGTGCTGGTTTGGTGAAGAAATTGATGCAAAGGCCCAGGGAGAGAAGTATGTAAAAGGATTAGAAATTGGGTTTCAATTTATGCTAGAAAAAATTTGTGCTCTGAAACATGAAATTATTGTGATTGGTGATAGAAAAGACATTGTGGATTGGCTTCATGGGAAGACTTCAACTAGTTAGCAAGCAAGATTCTTGAGAAACCAGATTAGGAATGTGGCGCGGCTATTTTATGAAAGCATGGCGGTGCTCAAACATGCTAAGAAGTACAGGGTTAGAGGACAATGGAAACAAGGACCCAAGCTGAAAAATCAAATGTGGAAGCATTGAGAATTTTGATGGTGGTGTGAATGTGATAATGGTAATGTGCTAGCTGGTGTAAGAATAAATTGTAATAGCAAGTAAGAATGATCTAGGACTGGTGTGCGTTTATGTTTATATTTATGTTTGTGTATGTCTATGTTATTTAGTTGCCCTTGCTTTTTTTATGACAATGTCAAAAAGGACTCGAGGGCAATCGTGATTGTAACTTGTACTCCCTTTTTTGATCGAGAATAGATGAACCTTTCGAAAAAAAAAGTTAATCCAACATGTTGACAGAAAAAGTTAATCCAATATAATATTTACAAATTAAAATTTCAGAGCCCATAATATAAAAAAAAGTCCATATCCAAAAAATCGTAATTCGTATGACATTACTCTCTTTGCCATTTTAAGAGTCTCGGTAGCTTGACATAAAAAAAATATTTAACTTCATGATCTATTCATTGAAAGAACGTCACTAATTAAAAAAAAAAATAGAACTTAAAAATATAAGTTAGTAGTTTGTAAAATTAAGCAACTTTTTGGTTTGGATGAAAAATTCAGCGAGTTGCTACTAAGTACTTGTTTTTGGTTACGGAGCCAGCCGCACATTTGGTCTAATCTCCACTTTTCTTGTTTTATGGGTTTTTATTAAATTATTATTAAGTATAACCCCAATTTGACATAAAATAATCACAATAAAGACAAAGAATTAAGAGAGTAATATACATCCTCGACGGATACAGCTTGAAGATTCATCGAACACTACCCTCTTTCTGTTTCATATAATAATCTATAACCTTATAAAATTCATGTACTCAAATCCATGTTCGTGTGACTTTGGAAAGATACACCCTTTGTTTTCTTAATTGGTGAGAAATGCATTACTATAATTGATTAGAATGTATAGTTCGTAATAATAAAATATAATTAAAATGAACTAATCCAAAATCCAAAGGCTGTCCCTTTCCCTATTCAACCATACAAATTCCCAACTTGTATTATATTATCCATTATTAGTTTACTTTAATATATGTTACTTTATCTCATTATATTATTTAATTATTTAAAATGTTTTAAAAATGATACTGTTAAAAAAATCTTAATAATAGAATATTTCATAAACTAAGGGTATAATTGATATTTCAATAATAAAATTTACAAGAAAAATCAAAGTGAAAAAAAAATATTTAAAATAGAGGGATGTAAATGAATATTATGGATTTTTTTAGTTATATTGTTTCATGAAATAAAGTGATATGATTAATTAAATTTTTTTCACATTTATTCTATATTACTAATACTTAATTTTTAAATGCATGGGTGTAAAAAAAAATTAAGCATACAAAATCATATTAATATAACATCATTGTTACGTGTATAAGTGGCATAAAACCCATTTAAAACATTCTAGATAGTTTAATAATTTACTATAAATAATAGATAAAAAATATAATCACTCATGCATGAAATTAGTAAATGATTCATTTCTCTTTGTTGCCAATTTAAAATTTTTATCTCCTTTCTTTCTAATTTTCTCTAGTTTTTAATCCTCAATCATCACAAATCAACGAAAATAAATTCTTAACAAAAAAAAAGCTTTTATTAGGAGACAATGATAAATGTCATTTAAGTTATAAGTCAGTGGTGATCTACATAATTGATTGTGGACTTAAGTTTTTTCTTACATTATTAATAATAACAACAAAATTAAACTCAAAGGTTAGTTTTTTTTTCTTTTTCTTGGATAAATAATAATACTAATAAAAATAAAATTTATTATTTGTGTATTATGTTGCCATGAGGAGAGGGCCGGCTACTTATGCTTATGACCACTTTAATGTGCCATACCATAACAATAAGGAGCATAGTGGGATATTTTTAATGTGTCAATTTGATGAGAATATTGACTCATTGGAGCTTTATTTGACAACCATAATAGCAATATCAAAGTCAAATCAAATAGTAATAGTAATGTCAATAATTGATTATCTAATATCACTTTTAACAAAGTTCATTAAGAAAGAAAACTAGCAAAGAGGAAATGTTACTACTTAGCAACAAAATATTGTCTTAACTTTTCATCATCATTAGAAGTAGAACAACTAATGAAATAAAATAGTGTTAATTATTGAAAATTTGATAATATCACTCTTATTTTAATAATGTCAATTTCCTTTTAATTTTAAATTCTAAATAGTGTTATCAATTTCTTTTTAATTTAAATTCTAAATCATAAAAATTAAACTCTAAATTTTAATCATGAACCCTATATTTTCTAAAAAAAATGAGAATTTTTTTTTTTAAAATTTATAATAAAAAATAGTCACTATTAATTTACTAAAAACTGATTTTCAATTCTAATTCTTTGAAAATTCATCTTATGAACTCAGGATAAATGCATTTATATGGTGAAGTATTAATAATATGCATAGTTTTAAGATTTGAATTGGTAAGGATTTTAGTAATCACTAAGCTAGCCAATGACTCTCAATCGTTGTCTGCCATTCTAACAACAAAATCAAATCATCATTTATTTGGGCAGCTAAGTTTTTACTACTTAGTTGAATTGTTTGACTCTTATTTGTTTATTATTAAATACAAAGTATGATTATAAAAGAAAAATAAAATTTTCATATTTTTTACCGCATAAATAAATCTTTCATGGTATGAATTTTTTTTTGGACAACATTGTATGAGTAAATTGTCGTATTTTCACAAAAAAAAAGGTGAATGAAATTTAGGCCCACGCCCACCCAATAGGTTTTCAACTATTTTCTTGTCCAAAAAAAAAAGTTCAACTATTTTTCTTCAAAATATGTTAGAGATTCTTTTAAATTTTAATTTGAAATTTAATTCACAATTGCATAAATTATAATTAACACAAAATCTAAAAGCAATTCGATAGAAAATTAGAAATAGTTGAAGTTTTGAAGTAAGAATTGTTTTTAGGCATACAATAAAAGAAAATTTATTTTAGTAGATCATAAAATGCTAGAAATATGCTACAAATAAGGGGAATGAGAGGAAAAAAATGTTAAAACAAGATTTAAGGAAAATATTTTAGTGATTATAATTTGTGCATGCAGAAATTTATTGAATAGTAATTAAATTCTTAATTGAAGTTAAAATTTGCGGTGAATTAAGGGTGATTAGATTTCACTTAATTAATTTTTTTTTTTTGGAACAAATTGTGATTTGTGGTTGCTTAAAATGGGCCGGATCCGGTTCAAGCCGACCCGGGAAAGTACACTCTTCCGGCCTTCCCCCAATTGAAAACTCCGAAAAAGATAAAAAAAATAAAATAAACTTCACCGCTTCGATTTCACTCTCTCTCTTCTCCAAACCCTGCAAATTTCTAGAGAGAGAAACCAAAAAAAAAAAGCAGAAAAGGAAAAAAGCTTCAACAGTTGTGAGAGAAACACAAATAAGAAGAAAGAAAAAGAGAACGAAGAAGAAGAAGAAAAAGAAGAAGAAGAAGAATCGAGAATTAACGAAACTCGAGCTACGCTTACGAAGATCTGAAGATAGAGTTAGCGGAAGCTTCTCTCCTATGGAAATGCCCGCACGAAGATCTAACTACACGTTACTAAGCCAAGTTCCCGACGACCACTTCTCCGGCAGCGGAGGCGGCGGTGCAGGTGGCGGAAGCACAGCGCCGTCGTCCTCCGGCGACGGTAAAAACAGCAGAGGAGGGAAGTTTGAGAACAGAGGAGGCTTCGATTGGGAACTCGTCGGCGATCAGAGGGCGACAAACCGGATCGGTAACGTTCACTCCTCGATCGGGCTGCAGAGGCAGTCCAGCGGGAGTAGCTACGGCGAGAGCTCTCTCTCCGGTGGCGGCGGTGACTTCTATGCTCCGACGCTGTCGACGGCGGCGGCGAGCGACGTAGACGGTTTTGGATACTACCAGGACGATGGTTTTAGGGTTGGGGAGCTGAGAACGAGGTTGCCGGAGGCTTCTGGAAGGAGTGCAGGAGGCGGTGGTGGTGGCGGCGGCGGCGGAAGTTCGTCTGGAAAGAGCTGGGCGCAGCAGACGGAGGAGAGCTATCAGCTGCAGTTAGCCCTGGCGCTCCGGCTCTCTTCCGACGCCACGTGCGCTGACGATCCGAATTTTCTTGATCCGGCGCCGGATGAATCAGGGATGAGGTCGTCGAGCTCTGCGGAGGCGGTGTCGCATAGATTTTGGGTATGTAATTTGTTGATTTTGCGCACTATTATTGAAATTGGAAGATATTGAACAACTAAACTTTTTAGCTGGAGTTGTTATCCATAACTTTGGAATAGATGAGTGTTCTTCACTCTCTCAACTTACTGGCCTGCTTTTCGTGAAGTTCGATGAATACTGGCAGTAATTATAGGAAATAATTATGGTTAGGCATAGTCACTGGTTCGAACGAGCTTATAATCAGAATGTGCTGCTGGGGAAATTGCTAGTTGGAAGTATTGTTTTCGTTTATTGAGAGATAAAGTTAAACCCTGAATCTTAGAATTGGTTTGCACCCTATTTTTCTCCTTGAAAAATTTCTCAAGGTGTTTCGGAAAGTAGACTGAGGAAACTACAATTGCTTTCATGACTTTCATGTTGATAATTTGTTTCACTTGTTAGTTGATACGAATTGCTGATTTCTTGTCTTTTTAATTGTGTGCATCAGGTAAATGGTTGCTTGTCATACTCTGAAAAGGTTCCTGATGGCTTTTACCTAATTTATGGGATGGATTCCTATGTATGGACAGTTTGTACTGATCTGCAAGAAAATGGCCGAATCCCATCAGTTGATACACTAAAGTCTGTGGACCCTGGCATTGATTCTTCACTTGAAGTAGTTTTGGTGGATCGGCGTAGTGACCCTAGTTTAAAAGATCTGCTAAGCAGAGCACATAGTATTTCATGTAGCAGCATAACACCCACTGAGGTAGTCGATCAACTTTGCAAGCTGGTTTGCAGTGTTATGGGGTAAGCCTTATCGGTATTCTTGGCTTGACCTAGTTAGCCTAGTGTCTGGTCTGTCAGTCTAACAAGATTTTATTGCTATAATAAGGGGTTCAGCTTCTATTGTGGAGGATGACTTCTTTTCCATCTGGAGAGATTGCAGTAATGATCTAAAGGATTGCTTAGGCTCTGTTGTTGTTCCCATAGGTAGTCTATCTGTTGGCCTCTGCAGGCATCGTGCTATATTATTCAAAGTAAGGCTCTACTTCTCTGTGGGGCTTTAAGGTTATGATTATGTATGTTGGCTAAGTTGACTTGTTTGTTCTCTTGTATAGCACGTGCCACTAACCATATTTAAAGCAGTTTTTTTCTGAATGACATGCTTTGTGTTTAATGTTTTTCAGGTACTAGCTGATGCCATTGATTTACCCTGCCGAATTGCAAAGGGCTGTAAATATTGCAAAAGGGATGATGCTGCATCTTGTCTTGTCCGATTTGGGCTTGAGAGGTATATGTTATTTTTGCTATGCACGTATACTTTTCTGTTTATAATTAGGGCTGCATTTAGTTTGCATATAATGATGGCTGTGCAAAGTTGTGACAGGGCATAAGTCTGTGGTTAGCCTGAATGACTATTGACATCTTAAGTAGATGTTTCCCAATCGTAATAATAGTCCTCACACTTGGTTTCTGATACAATAAATTACAGGGAGTATCTTGTTGATTTTATTGGGAAGCCAGGATACTTGACCGAGCCTGATTCCTTGCTCAATGGTCCATCTTCCATCTCATTTTCTTCACCATTGCGCTTTCCCAGACATAAACCAGCTGAACCTACCATTGATTTCAGGTCATTGGCCCAACAGTATTTCTCTGACTGTCAATCCCTTGAACTTGTTTTTGAGAACAGTTCTGCAGGTAGTTTCACATTTCTTGCAATATATACTACTCTCAATATGGGCTTCTGATATTATTATCTCATTTTTCCACTTATGCGATATATATTTAAATCTTTTCTAAATGATATATGCATATGGCACAATGAGCAGCTGATCTAATTTTTGATAAACTTGTTACTTGACATCTATAATAAGGCCAAAAAGCATATCATTGTGTAGTGGTTCATGTTGTTAGTTGGACATTAGTTGTAGTTTTGCACATGATTCTGTAATGTAATCTGGTATGCACTTATGCACATATAGTTATTGTTACACCTGAACTGGTTACTAGTATAGGATACCCTGAATTTTGTATCACAGGAGGTGTACTGACGGAGATCATGGATTCTCCATTTCAGAACAGTTTGATGGAAAGTGCAAGGACAGGAATAACCCTAGGCCAAATTCAAATGATAGCAGCAGAAGTTCTCACCTACCTGTTCATCCACACGTTTCTCATCCAAGCACAAGTGATCAAGGTTCTGAAGCTTTCAAGTCATGTAGCCCTCAGAACATCTCAGACTCAACTGTAGGCAAGGATCCACTGCCTGTAAAACTCAAGCGTCCTGTTGGTATTCAATCCCCGTTACCTCCACGGGAGTTTTCACTTGACATGGAGGATTTGGACATACCTTGGAGTGATCTTGTTTTAAAAGAGAGAATTGGATCAGGTATATCCTACTTTATAAATTCTACTTTCTTTTTTTTCCTATAAGAAAGCTTCATTTTTCTGGTTACACAATGATAAGTAGAATGGATAACATCCTTAGCAATGGGCAATGGGAAAAAAAAAAGAACACAAGAATCAAGCTCATAAGTAAAATACTGTTGCCCAATCCAATTACATAGTTGACAAGGAGGTTTCCCTCAAAGAATTTATAATTTGAATGAACACCATAGGGAAACCATCATAACAATCCTTCAATTAAATGAAGAGCTCTGAAAATAGCACACAACTATAAAATTTTACCTTGCTCCTACAAACCCTCTTATTATTAGTATGATCTGATCCAGACCTAAATGATACGTTAGTTACTATATAATGAATATGTGTGGTTCTTCTTAGGCATTATTTGCATAATTAGTATTGACATTTGTAAATCGGAAATGATCTGGTATATTTCAGGTTCTTTTGGGACTGTACATCGTGCTGAGTGGAATGGCTCAGTAAGGCCCTCTCTCTCTCTCTCTCTCTCTCTCTCTCTCTCTCTCTTACAAACACACACACGCGCACATTATAAATTTGGTGTGTGTAAATCAATACTCAATATTATGGTTGTTTAACTTGTTTCTGTTGAAAGTATTGGGATTGAATGAAAAGAGATATCAGATAATCTATTTAGGCAAAAAATGAAACAACAAATAAATTATATATTGTGAGACAGATGACTAAGATTATGTTCGTATGCATATAAAAAGCTTATATCAAGTACAAATACAGTAAAATTAGTTCGAGACTTGTGCCAAAATTTATTGATTGTCTACCTTGTTTCAAAATGTTATAAATTTCAGGATGTTGCTGTTAAGATTTTGATGGAACAAGATTTTCATGCTGAACGATTCAAGGAATTTCTGAGGGAGGTATGCTCAAAAGAATAAAAGTTCTGACCATGTTTTATGTGAAGGAAATGGCTGTTGTTCTTCGAATATAATTTTTTA
>JASCZI010030449.1:52665-67460 GCA_036250425.1 Stylosanthes scabra | reverse complement strand
CCAAATTAGGTAATGATGTTGCTGGGAAAGGTGTAGAACCGGGTGCGGTCGTGGCTGAGCATTTTGCGAGGATGGAGTTTGAATGCAGGGTTTCTGAGTTGGAGAAGAGGGTGGGATGCCTGGAACAGAGAAAGAAGTTAGTGTTGTGGCCATATGTAATGGGGTTGCTTGGGGTAGTTGTTGCTATTTGTGCTGTAACAATAGCAAAGTGATGGAATTAAACGTAGGAGTACTGTAATGCAGGGCAATTATGCTGTGTAGTTTGGTAACCTGATGGCATATGTTCTGATAAATGTATTTATGCAAACTAAGTAATGAAATAACTTATTATGAATGCCCATGTTATGTGCAAGTTAAAACTGTAGCTGAAATAGAACTAATTTCATATCATAACTTCATGCACTGTAATAGATAACATTGTTTGCTGTCATATACGAAACATGGAAACTAGTACCAAAAGGGGGGGTAAGTTTCATATACCCTTTACAGAACACAAAATGAAATGCATTGTTTTTAACAAAAGACACAAGTTTTCCCCGAAACACAAACAAAATACATATAATCTAATGTGTCTAACATAACTACTTCTTTTTCTTCTGAAATCCTGGAGTTTCCATGAACTTTAAGATCCTCTGCGTCCCAGCACTTGCAGCAACCATGGTTTCACTTGAAGGTCCTCGCTGAGATGAAGAAGGTGGGTTAGAAGCTGGCGGAGATGATGTAACAGTCTTCCTCCGAATAGGTTGCTTTTGCCTAAGCTTCGTCTTCGAAGGTGCAGCAGATTGAACTTGGGCTGGAGGCTTGAAAGGGGCGTTGACATTAGTTGAAGATGGTGTAGGAAGAGCCACAGTTTGTGAGAGTGCACCTTGGGTTCCTCCTTGTTGAGCCTGCATGCAACGTAACAACCATGCAATGCATTTTAACACAGTTGTGGAAGCAAAAAAATTGACTTCTAAAGCCTCAAACTAAAATTAACAAGACGAATGTGCCATCAACAAATTTTTAAAATGACATATGAAACACCAAAAAAATTATCGGGTTACATAAAAACCCTCCCAACATTATGGATGGTGTTACCTCATGTTGAGGTGCAGATTGGGAAACTGAGACCTCTTCTTGACTTGCATTGCTTGTGGTTACACCTTTCCCCCTTTTATTCTTCCTTGTCTTTGGGGTCCAGCCAGGATTTGCTGGAGCACCTTTACAAGTCTTGTAATTGTGTCCCTGCTCACCACATTTGGCACAAGTGACCCTGAAGGTTCTCTTGAGCTTGTTACCTACCATTAGGTTCTCTTGAGCTTGGTAGAAAAAAAATCTTTAAAAGAAAAAACTAAAAAGAGCTCCAAATTTGAATCACATCAACATACCGCGAAGAAATGCATCATTTTCCCATCAGACAAAAGAATGCCATATGGATTCAATTTGAATATTATTACTGTTATTAATATTAATATTTGTGCTCTTATTTTGACAAAAATAATTGGTGTATGTAGTTGCCGGAAATTGAAAATAACCCAGAACGACCCCACCAATCAGCATCGGGTGCACATCTAATCGCTACTCCAAACAATAATAACAACAACTACTATGCTAGTAGTAATTTAAAACAAAGGTCAGAGGCTATTTTACAACAACCACTACTAACAAATTTAAATTTCAAAGTGAATCGAGCCAAACCCCAAGAATTTAACTCAAAATGGTAAGTAGAGACAAAAAAAAAATAATGGCAGAGGCTGGAATTAGGTGAGTGAACAGTGAAATATACTGCCTACTAAATACTAATTCCTTCACCACTGCACCAATCTAAGACACGTAGTACGAAGATGTAAACTATGATTATTAGTGGTAAAAAAAATTTAAATATTTTATTTTAATAACTATATTAAAAACTAAAATTTTATATACTTTATATATAAACTTTTTCTATGTAAATTATATTTTTTAAATAAAAAGTGAATAAAATAATTTTTAGCATAAAAAAAATTCACCACAAAAAATTATTATGTAAAATGTACAATTCATTACAAATTTTAGTATAATTCCCTCTAATTAAATCCATAGTAAAACCCTTCCCATAATGTAATCATATCCTCGTATGCATATGTAACACTAGTTAGATATTTAAAATTTACACTGCCGCTTAATTAATTTAAAAGATTATGTTATGTTATGTTATGTTATTATATTGAAAAAGGAATCTTGGAAAATATTAGACCCCTCACCGTAATTATTACTTCTTTCTTTTGAAAATAACTATTTTTTTAAAGATTTGATTAAAGAAATATTGCAATTAGAGAGACTAATTAACAGATTAGTATGGATTAGTGTGGATCTGAGTAGACAAGTGGCAAGTGGGGTTGCATACCAGCACAAATGTCCCAAACAACTGGGCCATTATTTCCGCTTGCTTGTTCGCAAATTATGCAATTTCCATTTTTCTTACTAATCCTTTTTCTGCCATTCTTTTCCAAAAACTCCATCTAAAATTATCAAAGTTAATTATTTATATAGTATGTTTCTTATTTTATATTTTCAATACTTGAAATAGAAACTTCAATTTAATGAGTAAGAGATTTATTTTGTTGACCAAAGCATCCCTTTTATAGTTTTATTTTTATTCTGTTTTGGTAAAAGGTAAAATGTGGTAGGAAAATCTTTAAAAAAATAAATTTCATATGTAATTTATCAATAAAATTTCATATATAACTTATCAATAAAATTATCCGTTCGACTACTACTATGATTAGAGGAAGAAAATGTATTTATCCATAAAAATTTAGAATTACCCATTCTACTATTACATATTAAGAAAATACTAATTACAAAACATTATTTATTATAAAAGGTATAACCAATTAAACATAGCAAAATTGATTTATTTAATAAGCATTTCTTTGAAAATATAGTATTTTTAAAAAATCTTAGTTTTTCAAGTTTGGATTCTTTCTATGTATAACAAATTTACAATAAATATAAATTTATATTTCTATTTGTAGTATTTTTGAAAGAATATCTTTAAAATATTCATTAGTAAATTATTTTCTTTAAAAAAAATCATTTTGAACTGTCTCAAAGGGACCCTGAAACCTTAATAAAAGCAACTTGTCTTCAACATTCTATACTCCAACTCACAAACCCCACATACACACACACATCTCTCTCTCACAATTTTTTCATTTCTTTTTCTTTTTAGGGTTCTTTCTTTTCCTCTGTGTGCTGGGTCCCACCTTGGCCTGCAAAACACAGCACACACAGCTGGGTCATTATTAAATCTTCCTCAACCAGCAACTTCAACTTCCTCATTCTCCACAACCCCAACTCTCCTTCTTCACACTCTCTTCTTTTCACACAAACACCATGGCTAAGCCTTCAGAAGACCCTAACCTACGCCTTCACCACAAAACCACTCACTTGCCTCTCGCCGAGTTCGGCTTCCCTTCCGAGTTCCCCTACGAGTTCGACTCGTTCGGGTTGGAGCCACTCAGCTCACCGCCTGTAGAGTCCGTCGCCGGTTCCACTGAGACAGAGAGCAGCGACGAGGAAGACTTCTTCGCCGGGTTGACTCGCCGGCTCAGTCAAGCTACTGTTCACGAAACGCGGAACCAGCAACTCCGTTTTGTCCCCATCACCAACAGTGACAAAGCTGAGGTAAGAAAAAGAAAGGGTTTCTTCGAAGCCTCAAAACGCTGTCGTTTTCGTTGATTGTTTCTTTTGTTTCCTTTGCAACGAAGCAAACTCTATACCCTTTTTTTTTTCGTTTACTTTCCTTTTTGGCAGAGAGAGAAGACTACTCGGGTCCTAGCCGGGTCACCACAGTCCATACTCAGCGGAATCGGAAGCTGGTCTGGTCGGAGCGCCGGCTCCGGCGACGGAAGCCCCGAAGGCGGATGTTCTCGTGTTCCGTCGCCGTTTTCCGCCGCGAATGACGCATGGGAGGTCATATCCGCCGCCGCCGGTCAAGTCGCGAGGCTGAAGATGCACGCCGGCAACGGAAACTCCGCCGCCTCAGTGCCGAAGCTCAATTTTCAAACCCGCGGAGTCCTCGGCGGCCTACCTCACTCAACTGCCTCCTTCGGGAATCCAAATCTTCCTCAGATTTACTCCCACGCGCCTCAGGTAACCGTCTAAGAAAATAGTTGTAACTAAAAATCCAAGTTAGTTACAACCGTTTTAAGTTGTTACTAACCGATTTTGTTTACCTTTCTAGGGTCCGTACCAGACGGTTATGCAGGAGCATTTGTTCAAGCAACAGTGTAACAAACCGAATAGCTGGTCGAGTCAGCAGTTACATGGAGGTGTGAAATGCGTGCGCGTTTTGCCTCAATCTTCTGCATGGCACAATCTGCACCAAGTTAAGCACCACCAGAATCATCAGCAGCATAACATAACTCATGCCGGGTCCGGGTCAAGACCCGTTTTGCAACCTGGATCTGGTGTTGGTGGTATTAAAAGGGGTTGTTCTGGTACAGGTGTTTTCTTGCCACGCCAATACGGTGCCCCTCCTCCCGAGTCACGCAAGAAACCAAGTAAGAAAATAAATTAAACTCTTCATTTCTGTATTATTGGCTGGTTATTAATTATTATTACGCTAAGCTTGAAGTATTTTCTTCTTTCATAGGTTGTGCACCTGTTGTGGTCCCAGCAAAGGTTATGCATGGTCTTAACATGAACAATGATGACCTTAGTGTTAATTCTACTACCTCTACCCAACAGCACCGATTCTCAAGAGCTTTTGCAGACTATGGTGAGTGCTATTTTCAGAGGAATTTGAAGTTCTTTAAGTTCAAGTTGAATTAATTTGGTGGTAGTGACTTTATTATTTTAATTAATTTTGTGCAGATGCCTTGTTAGCAAGGAGAAACGCTCTTGTGATACAGCAGCAGAGACTCGCTGCAGCTTTACGGCGAGAAGAGACAGCTACTTATGAAGCTACTCTGCCTCAGGAATGGACCTACTGACTCATAATTTGAATGAACAAATTCAAGATTTGGAGGGGAAGCATTAATACTGAAGATGAGAGAATTAGTAAAGTTTTATTATTAGTCAGGGGGTTTTATATATTTTTTTTGGGGGTTTTTTAATTTAATTAATATAAAGATGTGATTCAAGAATGTGTTTAGGTGAAATAAAGGTCATCCGGTTTTTGGGGGGAAGATGCAGCGTTTCGGGGTCTTTTGAAGATCTTGGATTATTAATTATTAATATTTATTAGTTGTAATAAGTTAAGGGAGGCCCATTTTCTTCCATCTTTTATAATATGTTGATGGATGAAAGTGTGTTAGTGGGGTTTGTTATTACAGATTAGTATATGTAATAATAATAATTTATACCATAATGTGTAGTAAAAGAAGGCTTATTTCGTGCTTTTTATTTACTGTTGCTCACTAATTTGGTCACATGAAATTTGTCGTTGTTACATCACTGTCAAATGTCAATTCCATCATGGAGTAGTACTACTACTCGAAAGTCATACCCCAGTAGGCCAGTAGAGGAGGCTAAGCTTAAAGTAAAAGGGTGGTGATTAAACAGGATTATGATCTTTGATTTAAAGGGGAACGAATTTAATCATAAGATATTTGGGTCACTTGAAAGACAGTTGCTTGCGGAGTTAGGCACAAGTGATGCAAATGAAATGAATAGGTATGATGGGGTCGTTTCTTTCTTTAGTCTTTTCTTTTCTTCACTCTTCTCTTCTATGCTATATGGTATGAACAGAGAGAGACCCAGTGTGTCTTTTGGTGTGGGGGGACCCATTTAGTCTCGGTTAATGGCCAGTCCAGTGCATCTCCCGCTCATTTTTCTTAAAGAAGCAACCCTCCTTCTAAAAGAGTTGTCATTTTGAAAGTTGTGTGATTTGATTTCGAGCTGTTCGCCTTCTCATTTTGACTTGGTCAAACCTTCTTCCTTCTTTCTTTATTGTTGTTACTCTCATTATTTTTAGAACAGGAAGTAGTTAAAGATATTCAAGTTTGATTTAATAGAAATTTATATATTGAAAATGGAAAAAAAATATTTTTAATAATGATATTCTTAGAAAATATTTTCATGATGGACTTTTTTTATAAATAAATAAATAAAATATTGAAATTTCCAATATAGACACGTTTACTGCAATTTAATTTTTAGGTGCTCTTCATTTACAGAGCTTGAGATCTATATTAATGTTAGGTAATGTGACTTTTAAAATGTTTCTAGGAATACATAATGACTAGGAATATATAATAACACATTTTTTTAAATATGCCATATTTATTATTATTTTCATTTGGTCTAAATGTTATCATTTTATTTATTTATTATACATTTATCACCTAATATCCAAAATAGAAATCATTATTAGGTGTTCATAATATGCATTTTTTGTTTAGATATACCATATATTATTATTATTATTATTATTATTATTATTATTATTATTATTATTATTATTATTATTATTAGTAGTAGTAGTTTAGTTTCTAGAATAAAAGTATAAAAACTCAACTAGCTGTTTTTTATTTTATTTAAATTTAGAGTACATTAATGCTAATGTTAGTATAAAAGATTTAAAAGGTTTATAAGTTTTTTTTTCTTTCCATAAAATCCAACCCATCCATCCATAAAGAAAGTATTAAAAAAAATTAAAAATAATTAAAAAAATAAAAATATCCAAAATCACATTATTCTTTAAACATGTGCTCTTTTAAAGACAACACTTGTTATTGTTTATTTCGTTATAACAACACATTCAATAGTTCAATTATTAAATTTTACATGTGTATCTCGGGCTCGAGATATAATTGGATTTTGCATGCTCGAGATACTAGGATTCTAAAATGGGAGAGTACGCAAAATGATAATTATCCCACCGTGCCTATTTTTATAATTTTGTTATTTAAATAAAAAAATCCTCATGATGGTCGTAAATAAAATCGTTAAAAGAAAAGTAATTTCAAAAATTCTTGTGTAAAATTAAATAATATTATTTTATTGATAACTGATTTAGATATTGTTTTTCTTGGCCAACGTACCTGGTTGAAAAAAGTAATTTTTTGGTTAATAATTACTAATTAGGTTATACTATACTTTAATAATTCAAAACATTTCATAATATTTTATAATTATATTTTGTTGTAATGAATAAAAAATATTAGCAAATAAGAAATGACTTAATAAGTATGTTAGGGTACCACTTGAATATTAGTTAATTAAGGTTGTGGAAATCGATTTGATAACTGAAACGATAGAGTGATTGATTTAATATTTTAGTGATTAATATAGATTCAACCATAATCGAATC
The DNA here is from genome assembly GCA_036250425.1 of Stylosanthes scabra. Taxonomy (NCBI): domain Eukaryota; kingdom Viridiplantae; phylum Streptophyta; class Magnoliopsida; order Fabales; family Fabaceae; genus Stylosanthes; species Stylosanthes scabra. The sequence continues at coordinate 60,181 of JASCZI010030449.1, read as the reverse complement.
ATTTATGTAAATATATAATAAAATTATTAAAAATATAAGATAATTTTAAAAAATATAAAAATTAAAAAATGAACTTTTTCTTTTTTTAAAATTAATTGATTTATCATAGGTTAATGTTAAGGATGGGCCCTTAACGATTGTCCAAGAGGACTTCGAATGAAAGGGGGTTGAAGTTAGGAATAAGAAGATGTGCCTTCGGTGACGAACCCTACGACGTAGCCGAGAGTTATGGCCGAGAAGGGATTAATTTGGAGGTGAATAGCTCTAGAAACCCAAAATAGGATTGGGGAATTCTAGATCTATTAGAGTGAGGTAGGTTGAGAGAGTGTACCTTGAGGGGGTGATGCCCCCTATTTATATAGTTGTTGGTTGTTGAGATCTGTTTTGGGATCTGTTAAGATTGTATCTAATCTTTCCTTATCTTAGATGATTTGTCTTTACTTGTGGGCCACTCTTATGGCCTTATTCTTTGATGATTTTGGGCCTTGGAGGCTGGTCCGTAACAGTTAATGATCGATTAACCGGTTTTTTCTCCAATTTTTTGCGATTTGATTTTTAATAAAATCATCCGGCTAGTAGCTCAATTCCAATTAACTAAGTCGAATTGGCTGAATCGATTTTCAGGACAATGATAAAAATTTAAAACACCAATGTTCTTGAATTAATTACTTAAATTTTTTTTCCAAAGTAATACTAGTGGTATGTATATCATTTTTTTTTTTCCCGATGAGTAGTGGTATGTATATCATTTTTTAAGTTCATTTATCGACATTTGACGATTCTCAGTTGTAAGTTATTAAATATGTTAAAGATGAAAGTTGTGTATTTATTTTGTTAGGAAAATATATTTGATATATCAAATCATGGTGGGCATGTTTAGACTTTTGGTGGTAATCTATTGTGTTTTAATCTTTAAGGAATGTCCAGTGTCACTATCAATTCTACTGTTCTCCTGACATAATTTACGTAACTCCAGCATTGTTGCTTCTCATAGAATCTTCTTAATTAGGATTATATAGAAATGGAATCTTAATTTCATTCTGAAATAATAAGCTGAATATTCGAGAATATATGACCATGAGCGATGGGGATCATATTTATTAGGTTTTGATAGCGTGTCGAATGTTCCTAAGTTGTATAGTTTAATTTTAATTATTATTCAGATTAAATATCAACTATATAATTTTAGTATTTTACTGTAATTAATATTTGTATTTATTTTATGAAATAATTTATTTCATTTTTATTTCGAAAACTTGAATACTTGTTTTCTTTCAAACTGAAGTTGATCTTTGTATGAAGTTGAATTGATGGTGACAAAATTATTGGAAAAAGATAAAGTAATAAGTTAGTTTTCTTTAAACTTATTATGATTTTTATTATTTATGAATTTTATTATATTAATTTAATGGTGATTAAAATGTTTTTTTTTCCTATAAAGTGATTAACAAGTTTGATCCAAAATTATTATATTAATAATACATGTGGATGACTAAATGTGGTTACTTGTTGCAATGGATCCAAGAAGTTTAATGATATCAATATAAATGATTACTTGTTGCATTACTTCTGAGTTAATTGTCGTATCACCAATAAATTGATTTGAAAATTTTTACTGGAATAATGAAATTTGTAAATATTATTATAATAAACTGTAACAATTTTTTTATACTTGAAATATGTTAGTAAAGCACAATTCTTTGAAATGTGATTAACTTTTATAATTTATTACACTTATTTTTTATTTGTGTAAATATTAATACAATTAAATATAAAAACTTAAAAGTTGTACTTCATTTCACTAAATAAAAAAAATGAATATTTAAGAGTTGGCTCCAATTTGGACAACCACAACAAAGTGGGATCTCCAAAATAATTAAAGATTCAAATATTAAATAAATTTAAAAGAAGATTAAGAAATATGATATCTTTGAAACTCAATATTAATCTTATGATGGAGGCAAGAATCATTTGAAGGAGTGACGGCATCGAAGAAGTGTTGGCGCATTGAGAGACAGTTGTAGATACCTTAACTGTAGTACGCTTAGGATTATGTAAAAATCGTTTATCAAAATCTTCAATTTATATTCCACCATTCGAGATTGATTGTTGATTTCACACATAAAATCATTCTCGATAGAGTAGGATATATTGATCCCTTCCAGTTTATGGAATGTTCAGAGTCTCCCAACCCTAACAATTCCTTGCAAAATACTTTCGTATTGTCTTCGGCACCAATTGATGGCTGGTGCCTTCCACCTTAGTAAATGGAGAAAGAATTATCATTGCAGAAAAAGCTATTATATCGGCTCCAAATAATTTTAAAATCAACTTCCATTGTCCAAAATGAAATTGATTTATCAACAAAGCCTATCCAGTCTTCACAAGATCAATAATTGCTGTGTACTCCAAATGAGTATGAAAAACTCTAAATTTCTAATAGAGCAAGAGAAAAGGCACAAAAAAAAATTACAACAAAACAATAGAAGAACCCTATTATGGCACAAGAGAAACCCTAGCAATGCATAAGAAAAATCCTAATAAGACACAAAAACACTAATAGGACACAAGAAAAATCCTACCAGAACACTTAGAGCACAAAATTATGTGTTAGTTTAAAAAGTGAAAGTTTTGCCACAAAATGACCACACATCTTATCTTATCTTATCTTATCTTAATAGTATACAATTAGGAAACTCAATTGTTAACGTGGCGGCTGGAGAGTAATTTTAGGGGGACTATATGTTTACATGTCGTCTTTAGAAAATTTGATTTTCAATTATTTTTAATTGGCATAATTAATTTGATTTAAAATTTTAGATTTCAAATATAAGATACGGTTGTTGAAGTAATTTTAAAATAATTTACTTTTTATTTTTTAATTAAATTATAAAATTTTATTTTAACGGTTGTTGAAGATTTTTAGATAATTTTTTTTGTATATTTATTTTTAAAATTAATACTATTTGAGACTTAAAATTTCAAATATAGAATATGGTGTCATAAAATTTCAAATATAAAATATGGTGTCTTAATATATATAAGCCTAATAAAGTAAAAGAAGCTCAATTTATAAAAAGATAAAATCCAAATAATTGTATTTTTCTAATTATTTTGTTCTTAAATTAATTTTTTTGATATATTTTTTTTTAAAATTAGTTTTCTTTAAAAATTTTAATTTCAAATACAAAATATGATTGTTGACATAATTATAAAATGATTAATTTACGCTTTTTTAATTGATTTGACCCACCTATTTAGACGATTCTATAATCTTCTCTGCCCTAACAACGGATTGGTAAATTAGCAAGTTGGTAGGCTAAGTCGGCCTGAAATTTTTTTAATTGCTAAAACATTATAATGAGAAAATTTATGTGAGAGAGAGAAGGATAGAGATATGGAGAGAAAGACCGCGTGAGAGAAAGGGTAAGAGAAAAGGAGTAAAAAGGGGGAGAGGGAGAGGGAGATAAATAGATAAGGAGGGGGACAGATCTATAAGGGAGAGAGATACGAAGAAAGAGAGAAATCGGGAGAGGGAGAGAATGTGAGAGATATATATGCAGAAAGATAGAGGGAGGGGGAAGGACAAAGAGAAAGTGAGGGAGGAAAAAAAAAAGGGAGAGAGAGTGAGAAAGCGTGGAAGAAAGAGACAAGAAGAGATAGAAAGGTGAAAAGAGGGAGAGGATAAGAGAAAGGGAAAAGGGGAAGAGAGGTATAGGGAGCTAGGAAGCGATAGAGGGAAAAAGAGCGTGGGAGAGAGCAAGAGAGAGAAGGTAAGAGATAAGTATACATAAAAAAGAAAAATGAGGGACTAAGAGAAAGCGAGTAAATGAGAAAGATAGAGAGAAATAGTAGAGGAAAGATAGAGAAGGAGATGGATAAAAAGCATGGAAAAGAGAGACATGGAAGAAAAGAGAGCGAAATATGGGATGGTAAGAGAGAGAGAAGAGGAGAAAGATGGGAAAAGAGTGGGATGGTGAGAGAGGAAGAAGGAGAAGGGGAGAGACAGGTAGGGATAGGAATAAAAAGAAATGGGAAGAAGAGGGGAGGAGAATGAGGGAGAGAGAGAAAGGAAAATAAGGAGTGGAAGAGATGGAGAAATATGGAGGGAGAAAAGCGGATAGAAAGAGAACGAGAGAGGAAAACAGAGCGAGATAGAGAGAAAGATAGGGAGAGAGAGGGAAAAAGACTGAGAAAGAGGAAAAAGAAAGAGCAGGGGAGAGAGGGATAGAGACAAAAGTAGAGAGAGATAGGAAGAGAGAATATGAGAGAGTTAAGGAAAAAGAAAGAGCGAGAGAAAGAGAGGAACAAAGAGAGAAGTAGAGAGAGTGAGAGCAAGGGAGAGAAAAGGAGATAGATGAACAGAGAAGGAGAGAAAGAAAAACAGAGAATGAAAGAGAGAGAAAGCGTGAGACATCTTCGAGAGTCCCATATCCCACGATATGTATATAACTTTGTCGGTTTTAACAAACTAAATGCATTTAGATTTAACTGGACTTACTTACTCGGTAAGTTCATTCTTTTATACTAAATAAATGTTTTAATTCCATCGAACCAACTGATTTGGTCAAGTTTTCATACCATAATAATATGTTTAATATGTTGATTACATAATTTCAGTGAAATTATTATACTAAACTTGATGAATTATTTCTTACGAATTATTATATATAATTTACAATATTAAATTACAATATAGAGCCTGTGCATCGCACGGGTTTAATACTAGTTAAGAAAAAAGTTAAAATTTGTATATGCTAAATTTTGGTGAATGCTACTAAATTCTTTTTAAATTAGAGGATAAATTACCCTTTATGACATGTTAATTTTTAATTGGTTGATTTGAATTGTTTAGATTAACCATGATTAATATTTTCACCCTAATAAAATCAAATTTATAATTACTTTATTATTTAAAATGATTATTTGGTTAATTTTTTAAAATTTCAAAACCACCTACTTTCATCCCAAAGTCCTTCTTTCATGCCAATTTTATATAACAAGAAAAAATCTTCTTCTAGGCTCATTTTATAGAAACGAATAGATTATAACTCCTCTAAAGCACCGTCATTTTCTCTCACTCTTATTGAAATTAGTAAAAAGCATCTTTTTGAACGCTCGATGCTTTCTTTCATCAAAGAACTATCCAATACATAAGTACAATATCTTGGATTCAAATTCTAATTGTAATTTCAGGCATGCGAAATTTACAATTATAGCCATGTCAAATTAGCAGCAAAGAAAAATAATCAATCACAAATATTTAGGTATTATAGAAGGTTTTTTTTTTTTTTTTGAGGAATTGAAGTACAAAAAGAATTTTGGTCATTATTTTTAAAAATTACCCATTTTTTTACCGTTAAAAAGTACTCGTATTAAATAATAAGTTAATTTTAATTTAATCCCATCATAGTTAAAATAAGTAACTCAGATTAATAATATAATTAATAATTATATAAAAAACTATCAATAAAAAAGTCACATATTAGAAAGGATAATTTACATATTAATTTGGAGAGAATAGGTTAGTGTTTATTTGAATTTTTACTACTAAATCAAATTGGTTTCCATCAATATAATATTATTCATATTTGCTTTTTTTTAGGATATTATTTTTGGATCTGATTGTAATTAAAATGTAACAAGTCGAGCAAGATGGTCATTCTAGTTTTACACTCACTGACTCACATGTAAAAATATCCTGAACATGCATTAATCCAAGTGCAGAAGTGCTTCCTCTTTTTCAAAATAAATAATTTTTTGCCTTTTTGTTTATTAAAAATAATTGTATTTAATTTTTTAAAACACATCATTTTTTAATAAATTTAAAAAACATTTTTTTTTCAAAAATAAAAGTACTTTATAGTGGTTATTTTTTTGGGTGAGATTTTTTTTTAGGGTTTGTCCAGTATCCATGTGGGGGAACCGTACGGTCCAGCTTCATATATTTGGTTTATACATTATATAATAATAAAACCTAAAGTCTATATGTGTTGTGACAAAAAAGAAAAAAAAATACTATATTCTATGACACGTGTACCTAGGTCACGGAATGGGGACCTAAATTGGTCATTTAATACTTGGACACTTAGTGGAATTTAGATGACTAAGATATTTTGACTAAACAAAAAATTATGAAGCTAATACATTATAATCAATAGGAGTCAATATATAGTTACGGATGATAATTTGTATAAATTTTGAATGATAACTTAATTTTGAATATATGAGTTACGGATGATAACTCGTATAAATTTTGGATGATAACTTAATTTTAAATATATGAGTTATGGATGATAACTCATATAAATTTTAGATGATAACTTAATTATTTGCTTCCTAATAGCTTTTTAATGATGATTCCGTAGCACTATTCTTTGAGTAATAGTTATTGATTAGGAACGAATCTTATTAATAGCTAGGTAAATCATTTAGCTAATAATATGTATAATATATTCTCAACATGGCTTATTTTATTTACATACTAAAATTAGCCACTAATGTATAATACACATTAAAATATAAAATATATATTGAAAATAATAAAACTACACATGTATTTTTGTGTATTTATATATAAATATACTAGTGACTGATTTTGATGGCTGATTTTGATGTGCAAATAGAATTTCTCTATAAACATATATAAAACACATGCTAAAATCATTATTTAAAAAAAATTGATCTCATTTTTATTTAAAAAATCATCAATTTATAATCTTAACATGTAATTTTAAAGTTAAATTATTCTATAAATTCCTACAATATCACCAAATCTATAAATAGGTTAAATTAAATCAACCATTATCTAAATGATAGGTAAATTATCTCCTAGTACAAATAATTTGGTTCATATTCAACATGTATACAGAGAATAAGTTAGCATAGCTGTATTTTTTAGGATCCAAAGGAACTTTGTCAGTTGATGACAGTTCATATATACTATGGTTTGGTTGTGCAATGTTTTTCCTTAATTGGCTCTTTCTTGTGCTGTCTTCTAGATGAACTAGTCAATTATTTATGTGACACTGTGAAGTTACATGTATGTAATTTGATTCGGATAACGTTACTATAATTATAATCTAAGTTTGTTTTTTATAGCACTAGTTAATATAACCAATTAAAAGAAATTTGATTAAAATGACATGTGTAGGAAAATTGGATTTGACTAATTTTTTGGTTAAAAAATTAATAATTTATCTTTTTTTTAGCATACATTTTTTTCTCTTACAAAATAAAAATTCAAAATGACTAGAAAAAGACAAATTTAACTATTTTCTTTTTCATAATATTTCTTAGCCCTAATCCATCGTAAATCAGAATTCTATTTAAAAATTTTCCAATGGTTATTGAATTAATATATGCACAAACCAAAATTTAAATCCCAACACAAATTTAAGTGGTATTTGACCAACTAACCCAATGTTGATGTTGATATATTTTAAAGTAAATTAGGTGTTAATAAATATTTTTATTTTTGAATAATATTCAAAACACTAAGTCATTACTCATATGT
>JASCZI010030449.1:37275-52655 GCA_036250425.1 Stylosanthes scabra | reverse complement strand
AAAAAGAACAAATAGGACCGGTGGAGGTAGTTGAATAGCATCAATTTGTTTCTTTTGTTTGGTTACTTTCTTCTTAATAAAACCCAAGGGAAGGTGTGTTGGATTTGTCTCTATGGAGCAACAAAATAAAGCACCCTACTACTACTCCTGTCTACATTATTAAAAGTCAACTATTGACATTTAATCTTATTGTTTAATTCTGTTCTACTTCTACTACTACAACACTACCATGCTATATTAAGTAATTAAACTATATATATCCTTGTCATTGCTCTCAATCAATTAATTAATTAATTGATTGCTCCTCTCTTGTTTGTTGGCATTGCAAATTGGGTCAAAGAAGTTCACTCTCCAATCCCCATTTGGCTTTTGTGTTGGTTTGAAGCTACCAAACAATAAAACAAGAGACATGGATACAAGATAAATGTATTTATATTATTTATATGAAAGATAAAATATGAGATCTAATTAGCATAAGTTGTATATTCTGTTTATGGGTTTAATTTTTATATATTTTCAATATTTTACGCAAAAAACTAATTATACTATTTCAGTAAAAGTAACCAATTTTTAAATTTATAATTTAAAATTTTATCTAAATACATAAATTTAGTTCGACAATGTTATTAATATTTACAATATCATTGTATTAAAATTAAATATTTTTTTTTATTATATCTCATTCCAGCATGTCAAAAACTAATTGACTTAATTTAAAATTCCATTTAAAAATTTATGATTATCAATAAATTACTACATATACAAAGTGTAATTGGATTCATCAAAATTAAACTACTCTCTATGTATAACAAAACCCTTTTTTTTTTTTTTTTGATGGATATATAAATTTTAATATGTTGATGTTTTTTCAATTTGTATCCATTGTGGACTTGGTGTTGCCACAAAGATACCAAGCAAAGCCTGCAAAATAGTTTAAGGTAACATGCAAGGAAAGATGGGCTGTGAACACGTGGAGGGTCACAAAGACGTTATATTAGCGGTGGATGTGACATTATGGGCTATGATTCTTTTTCATTTTTTTATTTTTCTTCTTTTTATTATTTTATTCTCATTTATTTTGCTTTTCATTTTTTTATTTTTAGCTCTTCTTCATGAATATGGGTTTAACCCTACATCATTTTTGGCCCATATTTAGCCGTCAATCACGTTATGGGTCCACTCTCCATTTTATTTTTCTCCCCTTTTTCGCCATATCTCTTTTTTCTATACCAATTACCAACTACAAGCCACATCAAGAAAAATAAAAAGAAAATTTAAGACCAAAATAGTAAAAAAAAGTTATATGAAAAAAAAACACAGACAATACCTAGATGCTAGATCTATCACATGCTAAATGCGACTGCAAAAGTATGAAAAATACAACGTATGAGTAAATTTTATATTTTTTAACTTCAATGTAAAGTTTGGTATGAGACTAAAATGAAGAAGGAAAAAAAAAGAAAAAAAAGAAGGTTATTGTGGATTGAGATTTTGCTGAAGTGTAAAGACATGCACAATTGTTCCAACCTCATTAGAGCTTAGTACATTATTAATTAAATATAGGCTTATAATTTTGATTTGATGAGAGTAACTATGAAGACGTCTATTGCAAGTTTTAATGTAGGGACATATTATAATCATGTGAAAATTCACTACATTTAATTTCATATAAAATTAATAATAATTTAAAATTATTAAATAATAATTTAGTTAAACATATTAAAAATTATTTAATAATTTTTTTTAAAAAATTTCATATGAAATTAATTAGAAGTGAATATTCACCTTAATATTATAAAACTTGAGAAAGGCCCCACATAGCCATACACAAATCAAAAGCTTCATCATCGAAGAGTGTTTGCAATTTGTTAATGCCGTCTATCATGCATGATGCATGCTTGCATGATCCTTATCACTAGCGTGCACTTAAGTCAATCATTTGCAGCTACCAATATATTGAAGAGAGATAAAGTAATCACATTTTTCCGGCTATCTTCAATTATAAACATTTTAGATGATTTTATCACCTTTTTTTTTTCATTTAAAAATTTGCTAATGATGTTAATTGTAGTTATCATGAAGACGGTTGGGTATTTAATTTGTTTATGGTTGGACCTCATATTATAATATAATTGAAAAGACAATCTCCAAGATTCCCAAAGAGATGGAGAAGGAACAGTAGGACCAAAGTGCTTCTACATGTCAATAATTTGTTTCAACTTTTATTTTTTTGCTTTAAGGGCAAATATCAGTTATTGACTTTTTTTCTCTTGAAATTTGTCGAAATTCAGCTGAATTTCTCTTTAGTTGTTTAACTTATACTAAATTCCCTTAATTTACATTTTTTTTCAGTAAACACTAAAATTAATCTTCAACAAACTTTAGATAAGACGTTCTGATCATTTTTTATTTTTTGGTGTCTTCATGTTTTTTTTTTGGTGTCTGATAATTTTTTATTTAATTTTTTAATATATAACATAAATCCATAACAAATTTTTGCTATAACTCAATTAGATAAAAAAATATTATTATGAGACAAATTAATCTCTTTAAAAAGGTGAAAGTTTTAAAATAAAGAATAAAAATTTATTAAAAAAATCAATTTGAATATTTACTTAATTGTGAACTAATAAAATATACTCCTACTCTCATTATTTGTCTAACCTACATACACTCTGTTAAAGTCCAAACCTCCTCTACTAGTCCTTTTGAGTCCTTGACCATGTCTCTATTGAGGAAATTGACTTTTTTAGGTTCATATTATGCAATTTAGTTTCTACTTTCAAGCGTTACAAGTAATTTAGAACACAGCTTTTGCTAACATGTCACATAGGATGTAAATAGTCATAGTGTGATGTTGGATAGTTAATTTTTTCTTTTTTTTTTTTGGTATTTTGATGTTGGATAGTTAATAAAAGTTTGGAAACTACATATTTTTAGATTCTTTATTGTTATTTTCTTTTGGACTTTATCTTTTTAGATTTTGATTGTCTATGGTGAAAGATAAGGCTATAGTTGATGACGCTTGATGATATATAAGCCCAATTTAGATGCCCCTTGCTACTGGTAGTGGTCAACCTTGACGTTAATGGGCCAAGCCCAAGTCAAGTTAAAAAACTAAAATGAAACAATTCACATAGTTGAACTCAACTTAATATACGGCAAAGTTCATTAAATTCATTAGAGGTTACTTAATGCAAAATTTGACAGATAGTTTCTGCTCCAAATCAGTGGCATACACTCTTAGAGCTAGTAACTACAACTAATTCACAACAAATCGAGATTTTGTGATTCATTTAGGCAAAACAGCACTCATAAGAAAGTTTAAGTAAAAAGAAGCTCTTGCATTACATCACAATACAATTACACGAAGTAATTAACATGAAACACAAACACGCAGAGATAATTAACCAAAACCACACTGATGTAAGTAATTAGCAGCTGAGTCCACCTCTGAATTCCTCACACATCCAGAAACAACAATACACACATATTATTACATTATATTTCTAGTTTTATTTCCGAGCCCGCGATCTGCACGGGCTTAGCTTCCACCATATATCGGGCTTAAGGGAAGGCTCTTCAGCCGGTGATCTGAATGGGCTTAACATCGGGCTTCTTAACTTCCTGCTTTGGAACCGTAACAGTAAGCACCCCGTTCTCCATGGAAGCCTTCACCTGATCCAACTTGGCATTCTCCGGAAGCCTGAACCTTCTCAGGAACCTGCCGCTGCTCCGCTCCATGCGGTGCCACGTGTCACCCTTATCCTCCTTCTCCTTGGTCCTCTCGCCGCTGATCTGGAGCACCCTGCCTTCCTCGATCTCCACCTTGACTTCGTCCTTCTTGAGCCCAGGAAGGTCAGCCTTGAAGACGTGCGCCTCAGGTGTCTCCTTCCAGTCGATGCGGGTGTTGGCGATGGCGGTGGTGTCGTCGGAGCGGGGAGCGGTGAGTGCGGAGGAGGGGAAGTCCTGGAATGGGTCCCAGATGTCTAGGGAGAATGGGTCGAAGATATTGGTCCTTCGCCCTGTTCCGAAGAAGCTTGGAATCAGCGACATTATTGCTTTTGCTTTCAAGAAAGGAACGAAAGAATCACAAAAAGATATGAATGCTTTAGCAGGCTTGGTTGTTTTTTGGCTGTGAAATTGTTGGTTTGTTGTGATGAGATGCAGAGGTATGAGTGTGTTTATATAGTGATTGATGGAATGTTTCGAGATGGTTCATGATTGGGATGATGGAGGAAAGAAGAGTAGAGAAGGGTTTAGAGGGTTCTGTCATGTGTGGGCGGGGAATGAATGATGCCTGATGGTTTTGTGTTTTGGAATGGACGTCAACGTTGGATGAAGATCTTTCCCGAACAATGGAGAATGTCTTATATTTTGAATTACGAATAGGAATACTTTAATTTTTTGGGGCAACACTTCCTTTTATTACTTGATCAATTTCCCAATTTATTACTCCATGAATTGACGACGCTCTCAATAATAAAAAGTTGAATCACTAAATTTTAATATGGAATTCATAATGGAGAATTATAAGTTTGCAATTTAATAAAATATATTCAATTATTTTATAATTTTTTATTAATAATTTTACACGAACATAAGATAATTGAGTTTCTTTAATCTAATAACGAATTTCATTACTTTTCATACTAACATGTAAATAAAATGTCCTCTTTATAAAAATACTAATTAGTCATTAAATATATATATATATATATATAAAGATCTTTGATAAAGACACATCTAATTATTGAGATAGGTGAATAAATCAATAAATGGAATAGCTTTAGATTATGAAAAACTTGGAGTGAGAAGGAGGATATTTGGTGAATGGCACGAGTATTTAGGATGTGATAACATTAATGCTAATCACAATTTTTTTATACGACACAAAAAATTATTTAATTTTATAGAATTAGTAATTAATTTTGTGTTTTTATCTTAGTACATGTCATTATTTTCAAAAAATTATAAGATAAAATAATACACCTTTATTTTAAACATTAAATTCAACATATATTATATCGTATTTATATAAAAATATATTACTTAAAAAATACTTTATAACATAGAAAAATATAAATTTAATTTTAAAAAATGTAATTTTTTATTAGGTTAATTTTTTTTAGCAAAATATGTTAGAAGAGAGGTTTGAACTCGAAACCTCTGTTAGGTGAAGGGGACAAATGTCATTTGAACTATATCTCATTAGCTAATCTACTACTTTTAAAAAAAATTAATTTCCTAAATATCACTATTTAAAATATTATTTTATGTTTATTTAACTATTATTTTATTTTATATTCATTAATTTTAAAATTAACAAATTTTTAATTGTATAAGAATATTAAAATAAATATTAGATTGTAATATTTAATATAGATGTTTAAAATTAAAAAAATTGCTAATATATTAAAACATTATTAACATTATTTTTTTAATAAATTGAAAAATAATAATAATTATTTCTTTAGTAAATTAAAATTATTATTAATATAATTAATTTTTTAATAACTAAGAAATAAAATATCTTTCAAATTGAACAAACACCAACAACATGTACTACCTCTATTTAAAACTCCCAAAAAGCAAAATAAAATAATAATATATAAATTTTGCAATAAAAAAAATTACCCTATAATAATTAAAATTTCAATAGCAAGTTAAAATCCCGACAACTGAAGTTGTTATCAGTGTAAGTGAGTCCATTTATGTAGTGAATGATTAAATAAAACTTATGAAATACACGCGCGTCTTTTCATTCGTGTGAGATAAACTACCATCCTCACCGGAAGAAATTTGAAGTGTCTTTGTTCTAGAGTTTTCCATATATATATATATATATATATATATATATATATATATATTATTCGAATTAATTTTTAAAATATATTTTATATTTTATATTTTAATATATATTTTATATGAGAATTTGATGACTATTTTTTTATATCTAATATAATTATTAATAATTATTTTGGAAAAATGAAAAAATGAATACATAGTTTGATAAAATAATATATTAATGCATCAAAATTAAACTCGCATAATCCATTAACAAAAGAAAAATTATTTATGATAATATCCTCGTTTTGCAGGCAATATCTCTTTCAATAATGTTTTTATATTTTTAATTATAAGCCTTATTATATATTAATGATTTTCAAAGTGAGAAGAGAAAAAAGAAAATATAAAAAAACTCAAAGATATAAAGAAAAAAAGTGAGTAGACCATTTCTCTACTACATTATGACGGCAACTTCCGACAGCACCTGAATGCGGAGGATACCAACAACCAAACCAAGCCGTCGATAATATCTAGAGCTCCTCTCTCATCCTCTACAAATAAACATCAAATTTAAGAATAAAAGCAAAAAAAGAAAAAGAAGAATGTTTCGGATATTGGGCCTAGGCGGCCCAAATCCGTGCTAAACTCATCATCACTATAAATGGTTCAATCCCTTCCGGATCTAGAAACGACCCGCAATTTTATTTATCAAATCTACACAAGATAAGATCATATCTGAATCGATCTTGTACAGATTTATTTCCTAAATAATAGGGATCACAATGGGTATATAAAGGGGAAATCAACTCTACCCTCAGGTACGTCTTCTAAACCCTACCCCATTAGTTGCATTAGGAGAATTCTCGAATCTTTATTCGGCGAAGCTCTACTAGTGCACAACCTCCCTTCACATAAACCACTAACCTTCTGTCTTGACACCTCCGGTTACGCCGGTAGTCCCAAACCCCTCGAAGGTACATTCCGTACATTGGAGCCGTCCGTGGGACTCACCTCAACGTGACCGACGATGGTGAATCAAGAAGAGGAGGGTGTAGTTTACACCGACCATTCCGGTGATGAGCGATGCCTGGATCCACCACACGGATCACAACAGCAGGAACTTGATCTTAATGCCACGGTTAACGAAGCCACTGGAAGCAGTAACGCCAATACGGATTCAGGAGATGTCCAGAACGGACAACCACTACCCCACAATCCTAGCTCTGGCAATCGCCCAAATGCTTTCGATAGGATTGGACCAAGCGGCCCGACTCCCCAACCTTTTGGAGGGATCGGATCGGACGAATCCCAAATCACTCAAGAGTTGAGACATCGCATGCAATCGATGGAGCTGGAAATTCAGGAGCTAAGGAAGGAAAATGCGGAACTTTGGATCACCACGCGAAATCTACAGTCGCGTGGATGAACTCCTCCTAGACGACGTTCCCGATCTCGGTCTCGGTCTCCCCCATGAGAAATTAACGACCTCATACCCCTCCAAGGAGAAGACGTCACCACAGCAGTTCGGATGACAGCGAGTTTTCCCCAAAAAGGGATCGCGACAGAGGTCGAAGAACCTATAGGCGGTACAAAAAGACCAGAGGTCGGGATGCAACCCCACCCATCGACGGCCATATGCCGTTTTCAAGTTGGATCCTCAAGGTCCAACCTCCCATGCACTTTATTAAACCAACCGACATGAAATATGACGGATCCACCGATCCACATATTCACCTCAATGACTTTGAACATCGGATGATTTGTGATGGCGCAGTGGATGAGGTCAAATGTCGGGCCTTTCCTACCACTCTCACTGGCCTGGCGAGCCAATGGTTTACCTCCTTGCCGGCGGGCTCAATCTCGAGCTATTCTGAGATAAAGAAATTGTTCTTGAACGAGTTCACCACAAGCATTGACAACACCAAACATCCCATCAACCTCTTTGCCGTTGTTCAAAAGCCTAACGAGACCACCAGGAAATACATTGAGCGTTTTAATGCTGAATGCAAGACAATCGACAGATTGGTTGATGGGGTGGCCAGCCTATGTCTCACAAACGGCCCTGCCAATGATGAATTCAAAAAGTAGTTAACGACCAAGGCGGTCTGGACTCGGAAGGAAATGCAAGTCATCACTAAAGAATTCATCCACCGAGAGGAGGTTAATCGGGTTGTAGCAGCCACGAAAAATGCTCAAACCCATATGGTTCCCCGGGGTGAGGGCGGATACACCACCCCAGGGATAACCATCGGGAAAACGGACCTAGAGGCAACCCGAATCCGTCAAAGCAAAAGTTTGATAACTATACTCCACTAGTGGCCTCCATCACGGAGATTTATCACCAAGTTTCAAAAAATGGTATCCTCCCCAAAGCTAGACCATTGAAAGGAAGAACACAGAATACAAAGAACAGATCTTCGTTTTGTGATTACCACCAAGAATACGGACACAAAACTCAAGACTGTTACGACCTTAAAGATGCCATCGAACAAGCCATTAGAGATGGCAAGCTAAATGAGTTCATCCAGATTATCCGGGAACCGAGGACTTCCGATAGGGAGCAGTCTCCAAGGTCGGAATCTCGGAATCCAAGATTCCGTCGGGACGATGATGAACCAGTCATGGAAATTGCTGTAATCACTGGCTTAAATGCCACAGAGAAATCCAAATCAGCTCTCAAGAAAGACTTGAAGATCTTAGCCATGGTTCGAACCCCCTTCACAATTTCCAACAATTACCTTCGGGAAAGAAGATTTTGTGCACGGCTTAGCAGATTTCGACTCACTGATGGTGATTTCGGCCAAGGTCGGACCAGGTTTGGTTCACAGAATCTTGGTAGACACGGGGCAAATTTGAACATCATGCTCAAAAATGTTTTTGACGCTCTCGACTTCAAGAACAGCAATCTAAAGACTCACCAACCCGGAGTCATGGGAATCGGCGACAACTTCATCAAGCCTGATGGAAGCATCGACCTTCCGATGACTATCGGGTTGGGAAAAACCAAGAAGACCATTATGGTTGAGTTCGTCATCTTACAAGATTCCACGGCTTACAATGTCATCTTGGGTCGCAAAATCATCAATGACTTTGGAGGTGTTGTGCTTACCAAATTCTTGGTGATGAAATATGAAGATGAATCAGGGGAGGCCAGAACAGTCTTCGGCAACCTAGAAGCGGCCAAGAGATGTAGCAATGGAAACCTCGCCTTATGGAAGCAATCCCAAGAAGCTACTGGGATCTTCCTGGCCGACTTAAACGCCCGGGTTGAGGAACAACCCCGACCTAAGCCCGACAGTGACTTGGAGAAAATTAAGATGGAGATTCCTTGGAACGACATACGTTCTTGAATCGGAATTTGCCGTACGAACTCAAACAACAACTTTCTCAGTTCCTAAAGGAAAACTGCGACCTGTTCGCCTTCACTTCGGCGAATATGTCGGGAATTGATCCATCGATCATGTCGCACTCCCTCGCCATGGACCCGAACCACCGACCCGTGGCTTAGAGGAAAAGGCGCATGTCCGATGAGAGGGCTCTCGAGGTGAAGAAACAAACCAAAGCACTCCTAGAAGCAGGATTCATCAGAGAACTGCCCTATTCCACTTAGTTAGCCAATGTCGTCCTCGTAAAGAAAGCCAACGAAAAATGGAGAATGTGAACAAGACATGCCCAAAAGACGCCTTCCCACTACCCAATGTTGATGGATTAGTAGTGCCTCGTCCGGCTACCAATATCTCTCCTTCATGGATGCTTATTCCGGATATAACCAAATCCTAATGCACAAGCCCGACGAAGAGAAAACGACTTTCATAACCCCGGATGGAACCTACTGCTATACGGCGATGCCTTTTGGCCTCAAGAACGCCGAAGCAGCGTACCAGCGCTTGGTGACCAATATTTTTTAAGACCTAATTGGTCTTACGATCGAAGTTTATATGGACGACATGTGGATAAAAACGGAAGATCCTGTCAACCTACTTTCCGACCTTAAAGAGGTTTTCGATTCTTTGCGTAAATACAAGATGCGCCTTAATCCCTTGAAAAGTGCCTTCGGAATGGAGGCCGGAAAATTCTTGGGATTCATGATCACCCAAGGAGTTGAGGCAAACCCGAAAAAGTGCAATGCCATTCTGCAATTGCCAAGCCCATCTAACTTGAAAGAGGTCCAACGGCTAAACGGAAAGTTGACAGTACTATCCCGCTTCCTCGGAGCCTCAGCCAAGAATGCACTTCCCTTCTTCAAGTTGATGAAAAAGGAATCGATTTTGAGTGAATCTCGGAGTCTGAGGAGGCATTCATAAAATTTAAATAATTACTCGCGGAACCTCCAATCATCTCAAAATCCACAAAAGGGGAACCTCTATCTATACCTCTACCTTTTTATCACCGACGAATCCGTTGCAGCAGCTTTAATGTGAGAAGATGAGTCGGGAATCCAAATGCCGGTGTACTTCATAAGCCGTTATGTAGGCTATATATTATAATAGACACAAAGTATAAATTTTTATTTTAACAATGTATAAAAATAATAGAAAATTTATATTTTATAAATATTTTATTTTAACATTTATTATTAATAGAGATTTAATTATAAATTTAAAAATGATATAGGGACTCAATTAAAAGAAGAAAAATATAAAGATCTAATTAAAAATTTGTTGAAATTATAGGAAGTAGTAGAGTAATTAAATCATATAAAAATGTATAAAATAGCAAATATATATCTCTATGTATTTTCCTAACATTGAAGAAATATATATAGACACAAAGAATTGCGATGGACTGGTGGCCGGGCAACTATTGCCGACAAAAAGAAGCAATTAATGCAATCAAGATTCAGGATTACCTAATAAGAAAGGCACCACTCAAGACTCCTCAAGAGTTAAGAAGAGTTCATTCAGCATTGGCACATAAGTCTCAAAACCATGGAGAATAATCAAAGTAAGGGTTTGATGAGGTTGGTGCTTCTCCCTTTGCCTTTTCAAGGCCACATAAACCCTATGCTTCAGCTTGCAAGTATTCTCTATTCAAAGGGTTTCTCCATAACCATAATCCACACAGCTTTCAACTCTCCAAACCCTCTCAACTACCCTCACTTCACCTTCTGCTCAATCCAAGATGGCATCACTCATTCTTCTTCTTTGGATATCTTGAATCTTATTATTCTTCTCAACGTCAGATGTGTCACACCTTTTAGGGACATGTTGGCTAAGGTAATATCAGATGCAAGAGATCATAAGGAGCATGTTGCATGTTTGATCACAGATGCTCTATTCTATTTCACTCAAGGTGTTTCCAACACTCTTGAGCTTCGAAGGATTGTATTGAGAACCAGTGGAGTATCTTCTTTTGTTCCTTTTCTGTTATTTCCACTTCTCATAGAGAAAGGCTATGTCCCCCTACAAGGTACGCTTTAGTATTTTTTCTAGCTGTCAACAACTTAAATTAGATGTTCTATTTATTTAGATTTTTGATGTTCTGTTTTTAAATAATACAAAATTAACTATTTATCGACTACTTTTTATTGATTATCAATATTTTTTTTTATTTTTTATTTTTTAATATATATATATATATATATATATATATATATATAGCAAAACACATATCTCTATATCCTATACATAAATACAATTTGTATATGAGTGTTGGCCTAAATTAAATCTAAAACTTCGTACTAGTGACTTAGCTTTTGGATATGTGAGTGTATACTAGAGGTTAAAAGTTATAAAAACAAACTTTTTATACGGTGAGTTAATTAAATTTGTGAAGTTAGCTTTTGGATATGTGAGTGTATACTAGAGGTTAAAAGTTATAAAAACAAACTTTTTATACGGTGAGTTAATTAAATTTGTGAAGTTAAATAATTTTTTTAATGATATCACAATACAAAATTAAATATTTATTGAAATTCTTTTACATTTCATGGAGTAATTGAAACTCACTTTTATATATATCACGAAATTTGAAAGGACTTGGTGTAATATTATTTATTTCTCTTAAAATACTTTTAATTATATATATTCATAGATTTCTTTTAGCTATTTTTTAGAATTTGAACAAAAAATTATCTTATTATTAGCGTGTAAAATATTGATCACTTTTATTAATTTAATATATATTTATTGTTATTATACTTATTTAATAAATAAAAAATTAAATTAATTGAAAGATTTAATTTCTGATAAATTATAATGGGCGTGGAGGCAGAACTACTTCATCAATTAATCAACAATTTAAGCGTTAAATTTTGAATGATCTATGTATAACCGAGGGGCAAAGATTAAAAATACTGCTCTTACCTTTGTAGAAAATGGGACAGACTCAGTCTCATCATCTCGTTTTGTTCTTAATTAGATGAATCAAGTTTTTTAGGGCGAATAAATTAACGAAGCAATAAAATAATATTTTAATTATTTTTTAATTAAAATAATAAAATTTACACGTAATAAAAATTATAAAATAAAAGTAATTTAAATATTATTTTATTACCAAATTCTTGCGATTTTTTTTCACGTATAATTTCCTTTAGATTAGGACCACTCCTTTAATTTTTATGAGGACCAATCCTTCAATTTTAATGCTGCTCACCATCATAAAAGCCAAAGAATGCACTTTTTCTTGGGGAATCCTAGGGAAAAAAAAATTAGTTGTACATCAACATTCACTATTAAAGCAATTAAAGTGATTTTTAATATATATTTTATGTTGAAGCCTGATTTTATGAATGAATTTTGATGTACATTTAGTATAATTCAAAATTTGATAACCATAATTTAATAATTATTTGTAGATGTAATATTTTTATTTTAACTTTTATTTTTATTTATATATTATTATTGAATTAAATACATAATTTTATATGTTATAAATATATAATTTCAAATATCATTTATATAAAATTATAAATATTAAATTAAATATGATAATTTTATACTATAACTATCGGTCGCAATTTTTTCCCCTATCACTTTACAACAAAAGAGAGGTTTAGTTGATTAACTATCATGGTAAAAATACGTGATAAATATGTCACAATTGATATGTTTTTTTTTTTTTTGGTGACATCACAATTGATAGGTTTATTGGCACTAATATATATTCACATTAAACAACACTTCGCTGAATTGTTGTGCATGTGAGTCGACACATTTTTATCACCACATTTGCTCGATATGCGTGTTTTTCATTTTCATTTATATCTTTATAAAAAGAAAAATTAGATATATTGAACATACCAAAATTTTATCACATACTTATTTGTTCAATTTTATTATTAATTTATATCTTTAAAATAAATTTAAAAATAATATATATTATTATTTATTAAAATAAAAATTTATTTAAATACTTTATATGATTAAAAATATTAAAAGTATTAATTTATATTTTAGTATAAATAAAATATGAAGACATTATTATAATTTTTTAAAAATATTTTATAGTTTATATATATGTTGTGATTCCATATCATATAAAAAATTGGAGTGAGTGTGTTTACATATTCTGAGTCATGACGTATTCCGTGTTCGTGCATAATTATTAAAATGGGAATGCTAATTATTTTTATAAAATTTTTAAAAATAGTTATATTAGGTATACATAAAAAATCATCCATTAAATATGTCCCCAATATAAAATATATGTTGAGATATATTAATATAAATTGAAAATGACTTAAACAATACATGTATTCATACACAAATACTTTGTAACTTATTTGATATGCAAATAGCATTTATATTTTAAGAATAAAAAATTTATTTACACACCAAAATTTAGCTACTAAATTGATCGCTAAAAAACTAACTTGAATTGGTTTAGTGGTTAACTCACTAGTCCGCTTAAGCAACTGTCAGTGTTCAAATCTTGCCTTATACATGCAGACAAATCCTTAAATGGAGAGCGATGGATTAGTCTTTAGACTATCAGGTGGGTGAATACCATAAGACAAAAAATTAATCACTAGGTGTTTATATATAAATATATGTATTATTTAAGCAAGTTTTAATATGTATTTTATTTCAATTTATATTTTATACTTGTCTCTTATTTTCAATTTACACATAGCATAATTTTTTTAAGAATATATTAAAATTTAAAATGACATTATCAACATGATCATCATATATCATGAGAATGATAATATCAACTTCACAAAATACTTTTTACCTAATTTAATTATAACGTATATATTATTTTATATTATCATTAGAAAACCTAGGTTCAAAATTCATGTATGTGTTTTGATGTGTTAATAATTCATAAGGTATTATATATGTACCACTGTTAAAACTAACAGTGATAGATAATATTTTTTTTTTTTTAATTAACATCACCCATTGTTTCAAAATAATTTTATTTATTCTAAATTATAAATCCTAAATTATTAACTTTTAAATTGTTTTCAAAATCATAACTTTTAAATTGTTTTATAATCATCTAACAATTTCATATTAATTTTTTCCAATTTCATATTAAATTAAATGAACTTGACTTTCACATGAAATTTATTTTGTCCTAAATTTTGATGAAATTAGATTCTCAGTTGGAAGAAGTAGTGACAGAGATTCCACCACTGAAAGTAAAAGATTTGCCATTGATAGCCACCAATGAACCAGAAAAATTCTACAAAACATTATCTAACCTGGTTGAAGGTACCAAAGCATCTTGTGGAGTGATTTGGAACACCTTCGAGGACTTAGAATCATCACCATTATCATATCTCTGCCAAGAATTTCAAATCCCATTCTTCCCTATAGGCCCTTTCCACAAGTACCCATCATCCTCTTCCTCTTCTTCCTCCTCTTCTTCGTCTTCCTCGTCATCTTCTTCGTTGTTAGCTGAGGACCAAAGCTGCATCTCCTGGCTAGACAAACACAAACCAAACTCCGTTATCTACGTGAGTTTTGGAAGCCTCGCCGCCATAACCGCCATTCAGTTCTTGGAGATAGCTAGGGGGTTAGCCTCCAGCATGCAGCCGTTTCTATGGGTGGTTCGAGAGGGAATGGTTGTTGATGAAAACAAAGAATGTCTAGAATACCCTCCATGGCCAAGCGGATTCATTGAGAATGTTGAAGGAAGAGGCTGCATTGTGAAATGGGCACCGCAGCAACAAGTTCTTGCTCATAAGGCTGTTGGTGCGTTTTGGACACACTGCGGTTGGAACTCAACCATGGAGAGCATCTGTGAAGGCGTTCCCATGATTTGCATGCCGTTTTTTACGGATCAGAAGGTGAATGCAAGGTATGTGAGTTGTGTTTGGAAGATTGGGGTGCAGTTTGAGGGAGAAGTGAAGAGAGGGGAGGTAGTGAACATGATTAGGGTTTTGATTGATGGGAATAATAATAAGAAAGGGTTGGAGATTAGAGAGAGGGCTCTGGATTTGAAGGAAAAGGCTAGAGTTTCTTGGAATCATGGTGGTTCTTCTTATACTCACTTGGATGCTTTGGTTAATTACATTTTGTCATTTCAACCAAAACGTACGGTTCTGTGAGGAAACAATTAGAAAAGATCATTGATGCTCTTGAGTCTTGAGAGATTTATTGGCAATTCGATCCATTAAATAATATTGTGAGGTATATTAT
>JASCZI010030449.1:22483-37163 GCA_036250425.1 Stylosanthes scabra | reverse complement strand
AATTTTTTTTTTTTTTTTTTTTTTTTTTTTTCATGAATTGCTATATCAATTGTTAAATTGTTAAATTGTAGATATAGCATAGTGTGTTAGTTTACTCCTTTTTTTTTCTTTTTAATGTTTTACAATTTACATGAGGGCTTGTAAGCATCACCCGTCACAATTACATGAAATGTAATGGTTTTATTTATTTATCTTTCTCATAATTCAAAAACTAATTTACATTTTATTTAAGAATTTGTCCTTAACATATACAATGTCAAATTTAAACCTCACACTTCTTTAGGAGGACATTAGCCGATTACTTCCGTTTCAAGTTGGTTGCAACAGTTCTAGTTATTTGTTGTGTATTTACTCATTTGTATTTTTCATTTATCTTTTGTAATTTGTTTCGGTTACGGACCAGTCCTAAGGTGGGCCTAAAGCCCTAAATATAAATGATCAAATTCACAAGAGTACTATATAACCGAAATAATCACATTTTCTAACACAAGTAGTAAGTGGCTTGAGTTGTTTAAGTGTTTATTTTGAATTCGAACTTCGGAGACGGCATGTATGCAGAAGTGGATGTGGCCATGTTAAAATCTCTTGAAAAAGACATTCGATAAGGCGCAAAAAATTAGTTTAGACCTGCTAGACCTATAATACTCTTCTAAAAAAAATAATATAACCGAAATCCCTCGCTACTTACCAAACAATACAATCAAAAAAGAGTTCTATCTTATGAAATGAAACAAGATTTTAAAAGGAATTTCGGAGTGATTGTAGATGCACTTTTTGGATTTGCAGACTAAACCTAGGAGAAGAAAACCTCGTCTATATTATATTGTGAGAAGTTCTGCCCCCAAAACAATTTTTTAACCTTATTAAATCTTTATTTCCATCTATTTTGTTTACATAATCGCATGTATTTTGTAAATGCTGTTGACCCCTCGTGGCTCAACTATGTTATTTTGACTTTTTTAGTTTCATATTTAATAACATACTACATACTAATGTAATTTAAAAATATGTAGTTGTGGCTTTTATACAGAACATTCTGTTTGCTCCAATACTAGTATTGTCTTATTGTCTTAACTATCTATGTCTCTCTACCCTGCAGGGGAGAAGTTTTCATTACAACACCAAAGTGCTCTAATTTTGCTGTTGAATGACACTTGATATACAAGTGTCTTAATGTGTTGCGTATCCGTATATACTTGTCTTCAACACATTATTATTTCCCTCCACACCGAATTAAATCACACAGAAGGTTGTAGAAGCTTGTAGAAACCAAAATGAGATTTGAATTATAAAGAGTTTATCCCATTTAAATTTCGAAACCAATTATGGAAAACTCCACAAAATACTAGACACTTCTTTTCGTCACTTTATATATACAACGCCTTCTCTCATTCTCCTCAGAATCATAGACAGAAACTCGCAAAACAAAATCAGCGATCGCATAGAAAATTCTTCTGATCACCATGTCTCTGATCCCAAGCTTCTTCGGCGGCCGACGGAGCAACGTCTTCGACCCATTCTCTTTGGATGTATGGGACCCCTTCCAGGACATCTTCTCGGGTCCCAATGCGCCGTCTTCGGCGCGTGAGACCAGCGCCATAGCGAGCACCCGGGTGGACTGGAAGGAGACCCCGCAGGCGCACGTGTTCAATGTGGAGCTTCCGGGGCTGAAGAAGGAACAAGTGAAGGTGGAGGTTGAAGACGGCAGGGTGCTGCAGATAAGTGGTGAGAGGAGCAGGGAACACGAGCAGAAGGATGACAAGTGGCACCGCGTGGAGAGAAGCACGGGCAAGTTCATGAGAAGGTTTAGGCTGCCCGAGAATGCTAAGATGGATGAGGTCAGGGCAGCTATGGAGAACGGTGTGCTGACCGTAACTGTCCCTAAAGTTGAAGAGAAGAAGCCTGATATCAAGTCTATTCAGATCTCTGGCTAAATCTTTGGTTGAATGCAAAGACCAAGTGTGTTGCGTTTTCTTGTTTCTTGCGTCTTGCGTGTTTGATTTTGAATGTTTTGTTATGGATATGCAATGCAGGGGTGGTTATATTAGTAAAATTGTAAGCCTTATTGCTAATAATTTATAAAGCATTTTGATAATAAGCTTGCTTAGTTATCTCATTGGACCTAACAATAACATTGTTGCACTAATACAGTAAACCTAATAAATAATCAACACTTAATTGGCTATTTGATAAGAAGAAAAGAAAAGAAACCACTATCCAGTATCCAAGTACCGAAAAACAGAGAGATGGTGAAATTGAATATCATCATAAACCATGGAGAGCACAAGGAGATATTATTCGACAGATTGAGTATATAAATTAAAACGTAACACAGGGAGCAAAGAGAACTAAGGAGAGAACATGGTTATTGTTGTGGGATCATCACTGTATCAGTATTCATCATCAATGGGAATGGACCTGAGGGGCTCGACCTTGGGAACGGTGATAGTGAGGACGCCGTGTTTCATAGAAGCTCTCAGCTGATCCACGGACGCGTTCTGAGGAAGCTTGAAGGTGCGCTCGAACCTGCCGCTCCAGCGACCCACGTGGCGCCACGTGTCCGTGGTTCCTTCCCTGGCGTCGCGGCTCCTTTTGCCGTAGATCCTGACCGTCCATCCCTTCACGATCTCCACCCTGACTTCATCCCTGGTGAGGCCAGGCACGTCGGTTCTGAAGACGTGGGCGTCAGGTGTCTCCTTCCAGTCCACGTCGTCCGGAAAGAACACTGTGGTTAGGTTGAGGACACTTCCGGTGCTCCAAGCCATGGATTGCCTCGAAGAGTTTCTTCGTGTGGGGAGAGGAGATACTGCTTGAGAATAACGCTGGATAGTTCTTGATGATAATCAACTGTGAGTACTCGCGCTACATGTATGAGGAATATGTATATAAGAACTAATAAGAAGAAGAAACCTCCACCTCTGTTTCTGCAAAGTTATTATTCTTCCACTTATGGAATAACTTTTCACTATTTTATTCTTTTTGAAAAAAATTCATGCAAGTAACTGTAACACATAACATAATTAGTGGATGGGGAATGACTTTCTTTTGTTTTTAGAATATTTTCAGAGAAAAACAATTTAAATTTAAAATTAGTTTAATACACAATTTGTTATTGTATAAAATTTTTTTCTTAAACTAAGAATTGTTAGTTTTCTAGTTTTTTTATTTTATTTTATTTTATTTTTTGGACAAGTATTTTATTTTCAAGCCTGTTTAATTTGAAAAATTGCAGGGTAGCCCATAAGGATACTTGACATGCTCGTTGAAGCAGACATGTACTACGTGAGGAGGTGACCATGCTATGCATGTTCACCAATCACCATCACCCTATTAGCTAGTCCACTACAGCTAATTCAGATTTGGGCGAGATGCATTCTTCCATACATGCAGGGTCATCTCTTCAAAGATTTTTGTAGCACATGGCCTTCTAATAAAATCATTTCACTGGAGCGGTGAAGTATAGTAGGATAATGAAGTTAAGAAAATGAAATAGCGACATCATGTATTACCCCCCAACATACTAGTGTTTTTACTTTTTATTAACGCAATGCCTGATGTATTGTGTCAAATGCTTGGAATTATATGGTTAAACACCATTGTTATTTTAATTGTCGTAGAACTTGCCTAACCTGAATCGCGATTTGGGAGAAACGCACCAGTACAAACTAAGAAATCCGCAATCATTCAAATTAAGAAACAGAAGTTAAGCAGGCAAAACGCACAAGAAAGTCCTTACATTAAATCACACATTAAGCACAATCCATCTCTATACACAATTTGACAACGAAATTCTAGGGCTCTAACTTCACATCAGCCAGAGATCTTAACGGATCTAACATCAGCCTTCTTCCTGTTCTCTTTCTTGGGAACGGTGACGGTGAGGACGCCGTCTTCCATGGCAGCCTTCACCTTATCAACCATGGCATTCTCGGGGAGCCTGAAGCTTCTCTCGAACCTGCCGCTACTTCGCTCCACGCGGTGCCACGTGTCATTCCTCTCCTCGCTCTCGCGGTTCCTCTCGCCGCTGATCCGGAGAACCCTATCGTCCTCGATCTCAACCTTCACCTCTTCCTTCTTCAACCCAGGCACATCCGCCTTGAACACGTGCGCAGCAGCTGTCTCCTTCCAGTCAACGTTGGCGCGCAGAAACGACGACGATTCGGCGGGGAATAACTGCTGCTGGTGATGGTGGTGGTGGCGCAGGGGAAGGGGAGGGAACGGGAAGTCTTGGAATGGATCCCAGGCATCGAGAGAGAAGGGATCGAATGGTGTGGGTCGGCGACCGAAGAAAGTGGGGATGAGAGACATTGTTGTTGTTGTTTCAGTATTCAGAGAAGAATTTGGATTCGCAGTGGTGTGGTTGATGAAGCGGAAGGGAAGGGGCCTTGTTTTTATTGTGTGGTAAGAAAACTCTTGACATTTCTAGAACGTTCTTTTCGCCTCATGTTTTTCGTAATTTCGAGATGTGCCCCTATACTCTCCATTTTTACGTTATTGCCTACACCTTGCAAGTCAAGCCCAAGGGCTTCGTAATTGTTTGAAGGCCCAAAAATGTCAACATGATTAAACATTTTTGTACAAAATCAGTACCAACAAAAACAAAAAATAAAAAAGAATATGATATGTTAGACCCAAGTCTATATTATTTTTAGACAAACACATAATAAATTAGATTTTATCAGTGTACGTAATATGTTAGATTTTTGTCTATATAAAAAAATTTCATATCAATACTAGTTTTTTTAAGGTTTCCCTTACATAAGTTTCCATTGAACATTGTAAATTTATAACCCTATATCTGCTATTGAGAAATGAGAATAGAATAACTAATTAATTAATAAGGAAGTGAAGGGATAATTAAGTTACACAACTTCTATATATGTGTGCTGCTACAACCAGCCTATAAACTTGACCAAGCACCATCATGGCAACGGGATGGTGTGTATTTACAAAAGTAAGACAAGCAAATTTGCATTGCAAGATGTGTTTCACTCTTGGATCAGTACATCTTCATCACTTTCACTTTCATCACTTGAATCATCCAAGTTTATAGCAGCTACTTTGGAAGCACTAATCTTAAAAGAAGCTTGTCGAATCTTGAATGGCAACTTATTGCCATTATTATTGCTTGTAGCAGAAGTAATGGTGGTAGCCTCTTCCCCTGCTTTATGTTGTTCACCTCTCTTCAAATCACTTGGTGGCAAGAAACATTCCATGGACAAGCCTTTAATATTAAAATCCACTTCTTCAATTTTCCATGTCTCCTCCATTCTTGTCCTCGAAAATCCGTTTGGCCCTTCGGCCCCAAACCTTGACAACGACACGGTTGTCTTCCCGGAGTGTGCAATTTGGATGCCATCCACGGCTCTGTAGTCTTGTATTAGGGACTCCATGTTTGTTTCCCAGAATACAGGAGTGTCGGCGGCTTCGGGTGATGGCGAGGATTTGAGTTTGAGTAGATAGGAATCTTGTAATTGAACAAGAAGGCCTGTTCTCTGGCTGAAATGGCCCCATAGTGTGTGCTGGATTATCTCTACATTGCTGCTGCTTCTTGCTTTAAGTGATGTTGATTCTGCTTCTAGTTTTAGTGTGAAACATTCTTCATTGTTCACTGTCTTCTCGCCAATGCATATTGAGTTGTTGAAGAGATTGGCAGTGGACCTTGGATCAATACCCTGCTCAAATAATCCAATTAACTATTACAATTTAGAGATCTATAAACTTCAAAGTTCAAATTGATAGAGTAAAAGAGATTCTTTATTTGAGACACATTTATTTGTTCATAGGTATTGCCAATTTCGGTATGAGTGTTTATTATGTTAATTTTATTTTTAGTGGAATGAATTGAACAACAGTCTCCAATCATATGCATTACATTATGAACGCACGCACATTAGGTATTCACACAGTGCCGAGTTTTGCAAGGTTTAGAAAATCACCACTTATTCTGTTAATTTTATTAGGAATTTGGTTAACAAATGTCAGTGTGCCTAAGAACTTTTGTGGATCATGTATAAACGGAACTGAGGCCTTCAAATTAAATTATTGAAACAATAAGAGAGTCTATAAAAGGTGGCATTTCTTTTCATTAAACTATGTGTGTATGTCAAACTTGAGATAGATCAGCCGAATACAAACCCACCAATTGAAGTTTAAATCCATTCACCTTTCGCTATTGTTAGGTGGAAAGAAAGTCATTTCAAAAGAATGGAAACAAAGTTGTCATGCACTAAGCACAGTGACGATGGATATTGTTAGCTTCACGCGATTAACAGCTATGTGAATTTGAGGGAAAAAAAATTCTAGCATTGAATTGACTTCATGCTTTTAAAGGAAGGAATTTCCTCGCTTTAACTTATCTATTAAATTGTTGACTTTTTTTCATTTAATGTTGTAAGTTGAACTTCAAGTTTTGTGAGGTCCAAAGGCTAATTTGAATCATTTAAAAAAAAAAAACAATGAAACATAATAATCATTCTTTTTTAAAATTCCTTTTCCTTTTGGTTCTTTTCATTCCTTTTGAAAATTGGATCCATTGGTTGAGTAGGCTTCGGTTGTTAGGTAGTGTTTAGTTATGGATGCTGACAACAACAATAACAATAGCAAGAACATGCAACCTTGCTTTCTTGTGTTATAGGGGAATTAAGAAGCTAGATTTCTTATAAGAAAAAGCAGATATAGAAGTGAGAACGCATCATATCACATATGGGAACACATTCAATTCGGGTTTACATTTGAGGAAATCAGAATCATAAAATCAATTAAAGTAACACAACGAAATAAAGCAAACACTAATTAATGTAAGCACATGGTATAGTGGCCCCTCAACTTCTCACTTGTAAGATACTATAAAACTTAGATAAATTGACAATATTTTTTTCCAACATGTAAAAAAATACCTGAATTTAAATTATCCACCTATCTTTATTTTTTGGACTTGAATTATCCGCCTATCTAAATATATTTGATAATTTACTCTCAAATTCAAGAATTTCTAGCAATAATTTTATAACTAAAATAAACAAAAAAAAAAAAAAAACAAAAACCAACTAATCTTGTTATTATTATAAACCAAATCGAATTTTATTATTTTACTGTTTTTCTTTTTTTAGAGTTAATTTGAAGTTTCTAAAGGGCAAAATCTACTTTTATTAACAAAAAAAAATTAATTATTTAAAAACGTGATAAAATTGTTCAATTATAAGTATTTTTGTCAATTTTTGTTAAGATTTTGAAAATTATAGGGGTTAACTTTTTTTTTTATCACAAGATTCTAAAACCAAAAATATTAAAAATAAACATAAAAAAAATAAAAACGAGATTATTAGCTGTTAAGAAAACGGTTAGAAACCTGAAGTAAACGTCTGAGTGGTCGTGGGGGCCCTCTAGAGGCATGAGAATGGTGCCAAGGTGTTTGCCTCCAAGCCACTTTTCCATCACTTCCGGCACTTATCTTGTAACCGGAAACAACCAGCTCCAAGCACCACAACTCCGGCTTCTTCTGCCACACAACGAACCCTCCCATCTCCCCTGCCGCCACCGCCGCCACTTCATTCTTAGCTGTCCTCTTCTTCTTCTTTTTCTTCTTGCCACCACCACTCATCATCATAACACCTTCTTCACCTCCCCAAAACTCCGAGCTCCCTACCCTCACCTGACCCATTGCATACATGCTTTCCACCGAGTTCACAGCTCTTTCTCCTCCCACTGCTGCCACGTACTGCTTCACAATATATTTCGCCATCGAACCCTCCTAATTCATCACCAAAACCAAATCATTTAAAAAAAAAAAAAAAAACACTTTAATTTTTTACGAGTAAATAGAGAAAAATACACTTTATTATCGGGTCTGAGGTGTATTTCACGTGTATTTTTGTTCATTTATTATTTAATTTTTTACTAGCACAATTTTGTCCAAATATTTGATAATGGCACCACTAAGCAAGATTCTTTGTGGTTTTGAAAACTTAAATCGATAGAAAAAGAGACGTATATGAATGAATTTGCAGACTTTGTAAGGGTAATTAAGGGCATTGATGAGTACTTACAATGTTATGGTGTTTGATGTTGCGAGTGATGATGGGTTCTTTATTGTGAGAGTTTATAGGGAAGGGGAGTAATGGTGCTCCAATAACACCCAACAATAGTTGGATCTCTGTAGAAGATGATGATGATGATGTGGATTCATAGTTTGGCTTCATCCATGACTTGATGTTCTGCCATGCCCTGTTATTACTCTTGCCACTGAAAATCTCTTCTGGAATTGGGACTTCAAGCACCGTTTCAAGCCCATCCTCTCGATCAAGATTTGGACACAACTTCTTCATAATTCCACACTTGAATTCTCAAAGACAGGAGAGAAGACAAGAGTAGGAAAAGAAGAAGAAGAGAGTATTTGAGTAATGAGTATCAAACTTTGAGGGGAAAAAAAGATATAGCAAACGATAATGGGAGACCTATTTAATTTTTTGGATGAATTAAGTCGTGTTTGCACGCCACTCTTTCACACTATATAAGCCTTTAGTGCTACTTAAATTTAACTTACGCTTCCATTTTATTTAATAATTATTTGGGGTGAAGTTTCAAATTAATTTTTCATGGCGGCTTGTATATATATATTAAATTCGGGAGGTTTTTTAAATATAAATTTTAACTTTTATTACTAATAAAATATATTTGACAGACAATAAAAATCAGTCCATAATAATTTATTTTATTTTATATTTTTTAATTATAGCTTATTTTATTTTTGTATTTTTTAATTATGATTGAATAATATTATTAGAAGTAATAAACATGTAGATATAAATTTGATAGGTATAAAATTAAATTAAATAAGATTATCCTATTGTTTGGTTTGTCACTTTTTGTAAAATCAATAAAAATTAAGTCAACAACTTAAATTGGATGTTCTATTTTTTTAGATTTTAAATGTTTTGTTTCTAAAAAAAATAAAATTGACTTATTGTTAGTTTTTTAAATTTCGAATATTATATGATTTTTATTTTGAATATTTTATAAACAATAATTACTTATATTTTATTTTTTATTGAGTAATGTGTGGGTTAGGAAAATATTGGTCTATACTTTTCCTATTGTAAAATACAATTACTGGTCTATATGATTGTTGTGTTAAATTCCGTTTGGTAGAAATAGGAGGAGGCCAAATAGAATGAAATAAAAGTCATGGAGTAGATAAGGTGAGATTAGCAAGGTGGTTATTCGTCATTCTAGTAGAATTAATATGGTTATCTACTCCACTCTACCTTCAAATTTAGACAGCTTAAGAGTAACGGAGACTCATAATTTTAAATAAATAAGTCACTCTCACAATTATCACAATCATATGTAATAATTATTTTTTAATTAATATTAATATAAAAACTAATGTAATAATAGTTTGGCACTGAATACACACCACTATTGAACTGATAGTATATTTACCCATTACCCTAGCTAGTAGTGAGTGATAAGATACGGAAATACTGGCCTAGTGACCTAGTGTGCCCGTTACATAATTAATTTACTTGTCTTTGGACTCAATATATTTTTATTTTCAATTAATAAACGAATTTGATTAGGGTTTGAAAATCGAATCAACCTGCTCAACAAGATTATTAACTGAAAATACTAAATAAATTCACTCCAGGATAAAAATCGAACAACACCAAATCAGTTAAAAATTTGTGAAATCAGTCAAATAATTAATTCATCGATTGAATTGATCCGAAATTTTTACAGTAAACTGGTAATAAAATAAAAAATATGTATATTTTATACATAAATATATCATTTTATTATATTGATTCAATCTCAAATAAATCTTGATTAAAAGACTTAATTAAAGAGGGTGGTTTACCCCACAAATTCAAACGTTGCTTCCTTCTACACTAGCAAATCCTTTACAAAAACTTTATCTTTAACGCCATAGTTACTAACTAGTATAAAGAATTTGATCATACTCATGAAAGATACCCTACACAGTTTATTAACCTAGGAAAATATCGGTGACATGATACACATGCAGAGAAAACAAAAAGATTATTATTAAGAATGACCCAACCACATTTGATACGGAATATTGATTTTATATGATGAGATGCAATTTTTTTCTTACATAAGATGTGATTTTAATTAAAATGTAAAAAATACTCAGAGATAAATCTTTAAATGAAATTCTGATCCGCGATAGATTAATTTTTAACCTGTCAAGTTAAGGAAAACAATGAAAAAATAAAAAAATTTGAAATATAAAAAATAATTTAATGTTTATGATTTAGAAGTGCGTGCGTGCCTAATTGGGCAGAGAAGCAAAGATCCCACCAAGATTCTTGTGTAAGTGTAATCGAGAATGGTAGCCCATCCATGGCGAGTATAGCTACTGATGGTATGGTTGCTGGGTTAGGATGATCAAATGAAATCAATTGATGTGTGGAATGTTAAGAGACATGTGAGGTGTGCCCTGATTGTGTGTTCTATTTTGTGATTATTGGTTCTGCTGAGGTGACAATATGGTATTAAGTGACAAATTAGATTGTCGTCGTTATTCTAATTCTAAATCATGTCAATATGTCACGCACGTTCTCATGGAAGGTAATGTGCCCTTACCCTCCTCCTTAATTAGTCTATACAAGTTTTGAGTGGCCACGGGCCATGTCACTATATATGTTGTTACAACTTACAACACTAGGACGTTTCTTTTTTATTTATTTATTTTAAGGGAATAAATACAACAAAGGTTCTGTTTTAGATCTTAATAAGTATAGTGTTCATGTATCATGTTCCCTCTCAAATCTCTATGGTCTATATTTTCATGATTTGTTTTATATTTGTTATGAAGTGGGCCTCGTGTACCAATGCATCATTTTGTTAATGAATCTCTCTTTAAACTAAAAATTATTACACAAAAAATTGATGTTATTAAAATAGAGAAAATCTTGGAAGCCGACATATTTGATAATTGTTAGAAAGGGGGAGAGAATACACAATAGAGAAAATTAATGTATTAATATTGTATAAAAATTGTGTGTATCTCACAGTACAATAGACTAATTTATTTATAGGTAAAGAGAGAATCATAATAATAGTAACCTAATATCCTATAATTATGAATAATATCAAACTAATAAACTCATGATACTAATTGATACTGATACCAATATATTTTAACATCCACCCTCAAACTCAAGTGTCAACTTGAGTTTGAAACTTATTTAAAAAAAAAAAGTTTAACTAAAAAAGATGCAGACAAAATTGTCAGAGAGAAATTGAAACTGGGGTGCAGATGTAACTGCCATAACGGGTGCAGACGGAACTGTCATACGCGTGTAGAGATTGGCGAAACTGTCGAAGGAGTGCAGACAGAACTGCCACAAAAAAAGTTGGCGAAACTGCCAAGGAAGTGCAGACGAAACTGCCATGACAAGGTGGAGACGGAACTCCCACAAAAAGACTGGCGAAAACTGCTGAGGTGGAGACGGAACTCCCACAGAAAGACTGGCGAAACTACCGAGGGGGAGATAGAACTTTCATAAGCGAAACTGCCGAGGTAAAGACGAAACTCCCACGAAAAGATTGGTGAAACTGCTGAGATGTAGAAACTTCGTAAAAAGACTGACGAAAAAAATAGCAGAAACGGGTGAAAAGAAAATAATAAGATTGGAGTGGAATTCGGAAAATAATAGACAAACTATGCAAAGGAACAGAAATAGGAAGGGGCAAAAAGAATTGTCTTTCGGACAAAAAGAAAAAAATACTTGAAAAGATTCAAGGAGGATACCAATGTAGAATCTCCATCCAAAAAAAAAAATGAAAAGAACCTAAGCTCTTGATACCATGTTAGAAAGGGAGAGAGAATACACAATAGAGAAAGATTAATGTATTAGAATTGTATAAAAATTATGTGTATCTCACAATACAATAGACTAACCTATTTATAAGTAAAAAAAGAATCATAATAATAATAACCTAATATCTTATAATTATGAGTAATATCAAACTAATAAACTCATGATACAAATTGATACTGATTGATACCAATATACTCTAATAATAATGATGATAGATGGGTTAATAATAACTCATATATTTTATAGGTAATTATTTTTATTTAGTTTAGATAATAATATTTTTTTAATTTTAAATAATAAATTTTTTAATTTTAAATTATAATTTAATTATTGACTCTTTAAGAATTTTTAACTGATTTGGTAGCACCATTTTTAAAATGATAGTAGCGATAAGATATAGATTTTATAATAGAAATATATGTGAGTCTATTTTACTTTAATTTTTATTAAATATAAAAAATAAAATTTATGCAGTAATAGAATCTTCATATTTATATTAACTGGAATGAGAATAACTTTTGGGAACATGAATATATGATGGTTGCAGCCTTGCAAGCACTTGCTTGGTGAAGTTAGATTAGATGCAGATTAAGATCCTGCGGCCATTCCGCTGAGTTTGTGACAGATTGATACTCTGAAATGTCCTCATCACTCAACTCAATTTTCTTCTAATAAAAAATTAATAATTAAATCAATTATTTATATAAAATATATATATAAATATAAAATCTATGTTACAAATAAATAAAATAATACATATATATTATATTCATTTATAAATATATAATAAATGATTTATTAATTAAATTTTACATACATAATACCTTTTATTTATTATTTAAAATAGCATGCTTCTATTCTTTTGATTCACTTATAGTGAAGAGAGAAAATGATAAAAAAGACTAACTTATAAAATGTTAGATATTTATTTTAGAAACTGTGTTTTTAATTTTTAGTTAAGTTTTAAAATAAAATTATACATTTCTTTTCATTCTATTTGCACAAAAATCTCTCTAATGTAAAATTGTTTCAAATCAAATTTGGTACATGCTATAATGAAATGGACAAAGAATGAAAAAATATGAAGATTCAGTTTAATATAATCCTCACATGGCTGATGTGTAATTTTATTTTTATTAATTTTTAAAATAAAATTATATATTTTTGTCATACTCTTCATCTCTTCATGTAAAAGATACTTCATCTTAGAATCAACTATCAAATTTACCTCTAGACATTTCTTTTATATAATTTTCCTGGTAATTTATTTGTTTGGACTTTGGACAGTGTATACCTGACCTATCACGTGGCATTCTCTAGGTAATGTCTTTCACAATTTATTGCCTGATATATATTCTTTCTAATATTAATATGAATTTAATTTTGAATATAAAGTAGTTTTATATTTTCAATACATCATGTTAATATTAATTTATTGTATATTTAATTATTTTATAAATTTATTGTATATTTAAATATCGTAAATTAATGTATATTCAATTATTCATATATATTGTTGGACACAAAAAATATATAAAAATTAATTTAGTGATGAATTTTTATTGTAATTTAGACAAGGAAAATGATTTTATTAAAAAAGTACCGTTATTATTTCACATGGATCTAGATGGTCTGTCTGTACGGGTATAGGCACACTGGAAAGAGGCGGGAAAAACAAAAATAATTGGGAGAATCTGTTGCAATTTGGTTGAGTGTACAATAAGGTGAAGTTAATACCTCCTATTTACTATTTTACCCCTATGAGTTATGACAAATAATTAGGGCCAAGTAATTTTTTGGTTGATTTTTAATCGTTAGTTCATTCAGTCCTACTTTAAAACCACTTTACTTGTTTTCTTTCTCCCCTTCAAATCAAGGTCTCTCGGTTCAACCAATTCAATATCTTTGGTGTTAATTTTTTACAAATCAGTTCAAATTAAAATCATCCGACCATTGATATAATATTAAGCTAATAAAATAGATGATGCTATAAATATCTTAGACTGCATTTGGAAGAGAGACAAATATCAGTAAGCAGAAATTAAGACACATATTTGTTGCTTCCCTTACTATAAAATTATCCGGTATGCCGTTGATCTTGATTGATTTTAATTATAAAATAATATATGATTAAGATCAACGGCTAAAAAGCAGTGGAATACGATATACTGCACTTTTCGCAACATACCGAATAATCTTCCTATAGTATATACACCAATGTAAAGAAAATCAAGATTTCAAGTAAAATTAGAAAATGTCAATTAAATACGTAAAACTTGAAATCATAGTAAGATTTAAATTGTAAAATTATTCGACTTAGTATATACATTTTGTAAAACCAGTAAATCTATTTAAAATCGTAAAATCAGAAGATTTTAAGAGTTAAATCGAGATTCTAACCGTCATGAGATAGATTCCAAAACATAGCGAAGAAAATCTCAGATAAAAGTATCTTATACCATGAAAAAATGTGAATAGAAATGTCCAATACAATTTCTACACTGATATACAAATTCTGGTAATGAAATAAACTTAACCTTCCATAATACTCTTGAAGGTATCAACAACAATAACACATCAAAAAATACACATATGGACATCATCATCATATATGTAAAATGCAAAAACACAGCCTCCAAAATCAACAATGGAGAGAGAGACACAGGTAAATGAGTTTGCTACCTGTGATAATAAGATCCATAGATTGGTTTGATATCATAACACCCTCAATCATCTTAACCTGCTTCATTCATGAGGGCACATTGAAGTGAAAAAGCCAGGATATGACAAATGCAAAGACCATACAAGCTAGTAGGAAATTCAAAAACCGG